>JAPZDV010000021.1:23707943-23718213 GCA_029814665.1 Acanthurus lineatus | reverse complement strand
AAAAAAAACAAAATATTTACAATTGTAATTTTGCATTTCGGGTTTCGTATGAATTAAAACGAACAAGATAAAATGTGTTCTTTGTTGAGGTTAGACCTGAAATTCAAGATAGTTGGTTACACAGAGCCATCTGGAAAGTTGTCCATGGAAATTTACATTTCTTGGCAGCTGATTGGACAACCCATTTGCCTACCATCAGCTATCACAGGCTTACTTAAACCAATCAGATCAACAAACCACACAACCCAATAGGAGAGTGCTACCAGCAAAACAAGTTGGTAAATCAAGCTGCTGAAGTCAGTCAGGAGAAAAGAAACCACACCTGTATCTGCAGGTAGTTTTTCATAGGACGATAAACGGTCTGAACAACTGTGGTTTGGAAACAAGGAAGCAGATTTAACCCTTTTGGACAAAGCTAAGCTAGTTGTTTACCTCAGTGTCTGTGCTAAGCTAAGCTAGCAGTGGCTAAAACACTAAAGTTTCATCTGACTCTCTGCAAGAAAGCAAATAAGCGTACCTTCAATTCACTTAATGCAAGAGAGAAAAAATGGCCAGTCCGAAATATACTGGTACAAATATGGAAGCTTTCCACTTTGACTTGATTTTCCTTTTTCTTAAACTTGCAGACATTGAAAATCAAAACAACATGAAATAAAAATAATGTGCAGGACGACGTTTGTCCAAATGTAAACCTTCAGAGCAGTGTCTGTTTGGCCTGTGTCTGTTCTCTCGATGCCTTTGGCTGACACAGAGCAAACAGCAGGTCCTCAGTCTCTCACTACAGATTGCTTACATGATGTTGGCTATGCCATGTTTCCGTTTCCCCCCCGTTTTACTGTGGCGCTACCAGATTGAATCAATGCATGATTAGCCTCTCGCTTTCCAACACGTTTCATTAAATGTGATGAGGGAAGAATGCACGGCAGCAGCCTGAAAACCAGGAGAGAGGGCTGCACACAAAGCTTTAGATAACCGGATGAAGCCTGCCTGCTGCCCCTCTGAAGCACCAGTTTCAGCCAAATATAGTCTCAGTTGAAAATACTCCTTTTATATCACAGCTCTGAGTGTTTGGCCACCTTCCTTACAGCTCGTACGGTGTGAGTATTTGATGGATGTGCTCACCAAAGTCACATAACTTGAGGACGTCATCAGAACTGATGAGAAGGTTTTCTGGTTTTATGTCTGAGGAAGAAAAACACACATAAGCACATCATCACTACTATCGTTCTTTCCACCACATTTTCATCTGTCTCACGGTAAAATTAGATTCTTTTCAGTTTGTAGCATCTTTAAAAAAAAGCATCAAACAATAAAATACAAGAAATCGAATTCTAGCGGTGAAAATACACAGATTACAAAGACATACCGTAAGTTATACATCAAATCCCTGGACAATACTGTCATATGTGAGCCTGGGTTTACCACAGGCCATTTGGACGCCTGTGCTTTGCATCTATTGTGCCAAAAGCTCACATGGGCCATCTGGTTTCCTGCTCTGCTGCCACTGATTTGCCCAGAAGCCCACATCTTGTGAACAATAAAGCGGTTGGTTACATGTCACAAAGCCTATTAAGACACCGTTTCACTGAAAAATGTGCAGCATTGGTTCTGTTTTTTTCTCAATTCTCAGCACAGGTGGAGCAGAACGATGGTGCAGCGGTTAATGCTGCAGCTTAGGATAAAAATATGGTCGGGAGGTCTCTTCTCTGCCTTTCTAACACTGTCACCCTCTCAGTGATTTTATTATATGTCGTATGTAAATGAAGTAAAGAAAAAAGTCAGAAAATGGAGGTTTTACCGCGGTGAACGATGTCGTGCTTGTGGCACCAGTGAATTGCTCTGATTAACTGGTAGATGTAGCTGCGTGCTTTCTCAGTGGGAACACCATTTGGTAACTCCTCAAGCAGCTCAAGCATGTTCTAAGAGAGAAACAAAAAAAAAAACAAGATAACCATCACTTTAACGTTAAAAAATATCACTGTAGACCTCAAAAAACAACAGTCTGTAGAAGAAACTTACCTTCTCCACATATTCAAACACCAGATAAAGCTTCCCTCTTCTGCGGAAGGCTTCTTTCAGCTCAACAATGTTCTCCTGCTTGAGGGTGCGGAGCATCTTAAGCTCCCGTAATGTCGTTTCCTTAACTTCCTCATTTTCTGCATGGAGGTGAGACAGAGGGTGGGCAAAAAGGTCATGTTGGGATGCATCCCAACAGAAATAAAAACACTAAATGGCTTGATGGTAAAAACACAGCTGAGGACATGTTGTCATCTTACCTTCACTGTCCTTGAATTTCTTAATGGCCACAATTTCATTGGTCTCCTGCGATAAAAACACAGAGCAAATAGCAAGAAATCAATCCTGCTGCTTATTGCTGCAGTCGATACACCGTGACAAGACAGAGGAGCAGAGATGAAAACACCATAACAGTGGTGCAAGCAAGGACGTGTGTGATTAGATGACTAGTTTCTACCCTTCCAGAAAAAAATACTAGTCAGTAAAGCTTGTTACTTTTGTTTTAGTCATGAACACGTTTAAATTACATTACATTTTGGTGGTGTTTCAAATGTGATTTGGTTATTAAAGAAGGTGAGTAATGGTTTCCACTGGCTCTTTTTAGGAACCGAATAGCCTTTTAGAATAAATTGTGCTCAATTTGACTTTGTTTTTGTTTGTTTTTCTAGAATATCTTTTCTAGTAATCCACCAATCTTTTATGTGACAAAAATGCAAAGGTACAGGTTCCAAATGAAAAAAATGGCGGTTCTCTTGGTCTCCAATTAAATCTAAATGATATACTTTTGGAATTTGGACTGCTGTTTGACAAAACATTATACGTGAAAGGAGTCTGGGATGGACATTTTATATTATTTTCTACTATTTTATAAACCAATATATTTTAAAAATAATGAATCCCCATCAAAAACAATTGTTGGTAGCAGCCCTCATCCAAATCCCATCACATTGATAAAAATGCAGCCAATGAGAACAGGCACAACAGACTTTGCTTCATACAGTTTCATACTCCCAGAAATGAAACTAGTTGGTGTCAGTGCTATTTCCTTGATAAATGATCACAGGTCACAGTCACATTCAGCTTCGGTTCTCTCTCGAACAACTTAAAATAACTATCAGGAACCCAACAACCTTCCACTCTTACTCCCAGACAATCACAGATACGCTGCCTCACACAGATCATTATCATAGTCAACTGAGATGACTGAAAGGCTTCGTGGCCTCAGAGCATCTAACAGGTTCACTGACATCCTGGAAAACTCTGTACCTGCAAAAAATTTAGTTTTTACGTTCATAACACAGTCTTAACAAGGTGACTGTATGACATATCTTGTAACCCAGTCCAATACAATAAATAGGGTCACATGTATAAAAAATTGGATACTGCTACTGTGGCTGAAAGAGTCCCTACTGAATTGTGTTGCAAACAGGCCTAAAAACAAGCTCTGTCACTTGTTTACAGGTATGAGTGATGTGAAATAATCAACAATACAATGAACAGAAAAAAAATTCAGAACTAATCATCACTGAGTCACGCTTTTCCTGAGACACTTCTCATCATCCCTCCATGAAGTTCTCTGTGAGAGACGCCCCACCACTAGCCCCGTTTCTCGACATGTCCTAGTTAGGCCTGGTATTTCTGCCTATGGCTCAGAGCTGTGCTCCAGTTTCCCCCCCTCAGAAAGCCAAAGGCAGCATCGCGCCACTCCAACATGGCTCACAGTGAACAGCGAGCCCTCCTCCCAGCACAGAGAGATGCAAGATGACTCACAGCAGGGTCAGCTTCATGAGCATCACTGTACTGCGCACATGCAAGATAACCTGAGCGAGGGGAGATGGTGCGCTGAGGGGGTTTAAATTAAATAACCTGTTAAAAGTCTAAGTGTCGTTCACTAATGGAGGAAATTAAATCTGATGGATGGCTACAGTGTGTTTCAAATAACCAGGATTAAGAGTAAATCACAGGCTTTATCTGTATGTACTGTACGTCTCACTCTTTACTTACGTAAGCCTGCACACTGGTGCCTGGCAACCTCGCAGTGATGACAGGACTCCAGGAAGTCACTGCACATAGCTATGAAATAGTTCTACCATGCAACTCCCTGTAAAACCACATTTTGTCATTTTTGCAGTCTGTCTGTACATATTAAACAAATTGGATATTAATTCTTAGGAGTGCTGTTGGTGATTTTTTAACTTTTGGATAGATTTAAGCTAACTGTTTCCACTTATTTCCAGTCTTTGTGTGAAACAAAGCTTTCTTCCCACTGACAGTCACTTACAGACATGAGATTGGAATCAATCTTGACATCTAACTCTCAGCAAGAAAGCAAAGCTTCATTCCTTCACTCATTCTCCAAAATGTTGAACTAGTTTTTTAAAAATGCAGTTCCTCTTATGCTGACTAAAAGCATAACTTCACATGAGAAGCACATTATGGTCTTGAAGGCTAATTCCCACCATGTGTCATGATGGCATAAAAAAATATTTAAAGGGAATTTTGTTAAAAACAAAGTCTTGTTTACTTTAAATGTCTCAGCTTTATTTCAGTAGGTGTTTGCTGTTCACTTGTCTCACTTCAGTTCCATCTGAGCTCAACTACCCGTTTTGCTAAGAAAACAGTGTACCTAAGGTCAAGAAAGCAGTGATTTGTCAGACAGAGAAAGAAGGTGCAGCACTATTTCACAGGACTTCAGCAGCGGTAACAGCAGTGATTTGCTCCCAAGAGTTGTAAAGAGCACACAAGTGAGTCCTCACATGGAGAGCTCCCATCATCCCCACCTTCACTAAACACCACCCAAAACTACCCAACTAGGACCTTCACAACTTCAGAGACCTCAGTTAAGCTGCTGAATTCTTCGCTCTGATTCACAGCGTGTGACATCAACCTTTTCAGTCAGTTTCAGGCTTATTCTGCTTCAGGTAAAAACCTCAGACAGCACTGCATTCAAACTAATTTGAAATCCTGCAAACATATATACATAAAATCACTATGTTCATATTAATCTCTCATTTGTCTAAATAAGTTTTGCACTTAATCATGTGAGCCTTTTCATTTTGGAGGGATCAGCGCAGTTGCACCAGCTGCTTTCAACCTCTTTCTGTTACATTTTATTTTAAGCTCTTTAGGAATTCCCATGTGGCCTTCCGGTGGACTGTGAGGCTGATTTGTGTGGGAGAGAAAGCAAGCTTGGTAAATAATTATTTACTATGAACATGCTGTTCCTCTTTCATGACCTCAACAGCACAGATCAAGGACTCAGGTCAAAGAAAACCAGCTATTTGATACCTTTAAACGCCAGACTTCAAACATCAGAGAGAGTATCTGTAGAGTGGCACAGACACAAGCTCTAAAACCCAAAAATTAGGTAAACTGTTGACCTTCCGGTTCATCGGTCTTGTTGTTGATGGGTTTTTTGACCACGTTTTCTCTGTTAGATGCCTTCCTGTTAAAGCTTAAAAGACTTTCGCATTTTGCTCTAGGACATTAATTACATCATTTGATACCCCACTCTTGATATCTGAAGCTTTAATGAGTCACAAACAAGTAGGTATAAAGATGTGGCAAAATGAGACTGCAGAGGTGGTCTAGGAAGTTAAACATCATCACACGAATAAGCTTATGAATAAACTTGCACTTCACTTTTACATGCACATTGTGTTTATACTCAAGCTCTAACAACTTAATCTAAGTCTAACTTCCTAACTTTTTGACTTATTAAGTAATAAAGTATGTAGTATGGTGCAGTAGGAAGCTCAGAGGTGGTGACATTGAAGTCATGTGACTGGTGAAGTATGTGTATGACCTAATGTTCGCTTTTTACTTCTAGTGTTCACTTTTGAGCTTTAAAAGCCATGTTCCTTTTTGAAGATTATGTTTTTGAGGATTATGTAAAGGGTCCTAAACTTTTGTTTGCCACAAAGCTCATTTTCTGTAATAATCCAAAAGTCAGAGAAAAAAATCCTGCAGCTTTTTGTTGGGGGATCCAGGCCAGTGCTAACTTCTAGGTTGATCTACAATAACATGTCATCCCAGCGGCACATTATATTCAAACCACCAGAAAGGAGGAACAGAGGTAAGTAAGTTTTATCATCCAAAAGAAGGCTTCTGTAAAACTGAAACACAAAAAATAATGCAGAAAATTTGAAATAATATGATGTGGTCTCATATATTTAATGTTGAGTGGCACCAAGTTGAACAATATTAAGCAACAAACTAGTCCAACTCATTCAAATAGAGAGTTGAGACTTATTTTCACATTGCATTTCAATAGCAAGTCAATAACGACACTCCAGGTGTTTTGCCTTTGAAAACATATGATAGGACATCTGCTGTGATGTTGAGTAAGTCATGAGTAAATCTTCAAAATGGAGCCACTGAGACATCAGTTTTATAACTTTTGTAAATTTCACCCACTAAAAAAAAAAATCAAAAGGCGTCTCATTAATTACTAAGTTATGAACTGTTTCGTAATCTTTATGAAAGCAGTCTCCCCGTGTGTTTTCTAAGGCACAATTAGTCACTGGTGATGCAGTCGTTCCTGGACTGTGTAACATTCCTTCGTGCATCACACTGTCATATTTTCATCCAGTTTGAAGTGCAGGCTGCCAAACCACAACACCAAACCCAGCATTAAGGGCATCAGTTTTGTGTCAAAGGCTTGCTGTTGCAGAGAGCGTAACATGATCAAACTGCCAAGATCCCATGTTGTGTCATTATTTACGCTGTCCAAATAAGGAGATCAAACATGAACTGCTCGGCTTTGACATTTGTTAATAACAGCCTGGTGGGTCTCTGGGATGATGAACGCTTACAGCGGAAAGCCAACAAACAGTTCAGTTGGTAGCTGGAAAATTACCTCAGAGAAGAACGCCAAAGGAAGAGCGGCAAATGGATTTTTGTTGCAAACTCTAGAAAGAGTTCATTAAAAAGTGTTAATAGTTTGTAAAGATGGTAGTAAAGATGGTAAGTTACTTGGTTGTCACCGGTAAACTTAGCAAACAGCTAGCTCAGTAATATTCTGCAGTTTCAGTTGACCCGTGAGTTAAACCTCTCATCTACTTTTTTTTCCAACATGTTTTAAGTTATGAAGCCTCCCTGGTCTCTTCAGTCCTATTTGTAAAGCAATTAACGGCTGCACTGATGACATCTGTATATGCTGACTTTAAGTTGTAGTTGTAAATAACATCCAGGTAAGATAGCTGATGGTTATCCCATGAGTTATGACATAATGTCGCATCTAGCATTTATATAATGCACAGCACTCCTCATAATGACCACTGAGCATTTCGCAACAGGTTGCTGAACCAGCACTTCTGGTTATGAACAAGACAGCAGGTGATGTTCAACTTGACAGCAACAAAAACTCACCACAAGTCATTGGAGACGACCACCATGGCCCTTAAAGATGGACTGGACTAAGTCATATAAGCTCATTCATACAAATTTTTTAAAAAATTCAAACCAAACTGCTGCCTCTTACTTGGATTTGAAAAAAGACACATACTTCTGGAGATATATTTGTCATGTTAATTTTATAAGGATGCATGAAGGCTAATCAGTGTGCAATGTGCCCTTAATTTATTTTTTTTAATCTTTAACATGTGGTGGTATTAAAAACTAAACTTTTTTTCTTAATCAAACATCCTATCTGTTGCCAACAAAGCTAAAAGCAATGTGTTTTTTCATGCACACAGCTTTTTAACATCACTATCAATCTGAAACATTAGTCCTGTAACTTTATACTTTATACTTTATAACATTGATTATGTTGTTTGATTATTGATTACAGAGCAGGCTGTCTGATGGTTTGATATATACTTTGAAAAGCGTCAACCACAGACATAAATCAGGCAGAGATTGACAACAACTACAGTAGAAGTAGAAGCTGAAGAAGAACTTAACATAAATAAATAAACGAGCCACATTACATACTAGATGAGTAGAGTGAATATTGGGGTGTAGCATTATAATGCAGAACTTTACATCCATTTTTTGCATTATAATTTAGTCAACTGCAACTGAAGAGAACATCAGAAAAAGACATCATCCTGGATGTGAGTCTCCAACCACAAAGGATACATCAACAGGTGGACTAGGCCTGACAGTCTGCGTTTGACAATGCTTCAGAATTAGACTTGAAATAGCCTTAGTCTGTCAAGGGACAATGACGACTTTAACATTCAGACAGGAAATGTGTGTCCCTTCCACATCCCTCTGTCTCTCTCTCTCTCTCTCTCTCTCTTTCTCTGGCTCCTGATAGGACCACATAGACAAGTGCTCCACTCAAGGTGACCCATTTAATGCTCGATGTGAAAGTCCTTTTTTTCCTCTCCTGTCCCAGTTTCTGTTCACTGGGTGCAAAAATAACTGTTCCCTTCAAAGGGGGCGGATAGACTTTTTTTTCCTCCACTAAATAAATCTAGATGTTACTGACAGCCACTCAGATTATTTAGGAGAAATAAAAAAAATTAAGCCTACCGCATCAATTTTATTATCTGTGGAAAAAGTGCCATCGGTTACACAACCTAAAAATGAAGCTGAAGCAATGCTAAAATAAAAGCTTAAAAAAAGGAACATTTATGATCAAGATAGGACAAACAACAGATGACTGCAGAATGGTGGTGACTCACTTGATGCTACATGGCAGCTGCTAAAACAGTGATGGGCTTAATAGATCTAGTCAACACACTAATTGCTCACATTACATGGTTTGGACATGTGTTCCTAAACTTTGAGAATGCACAGTGGGCTCTGTGAAACTTCATGAACAACCAGACACTGGAGACAAAAGCAAAAAAATGAAGCAGTCAAAAAAGAGGTAAATAGTCAGTTATTTGTTCCTATAAACATAGATTTACTATGAAAAGAGATTGAAAATTTAACAGTGATAGGGAGGCAAATCTGTTGATGATTAATTAATTGTAAATAAATAGCAAATCAATGCCACTGAAGTGCCAATTTAATTTAATTTTATGTGTGCACTATTCATCGGCTTAATTGGTAGTGAAGGCATCCGCAGAATCGTACTAGCTGACCCATAAGATGTGCTTAAGGCTGAGAGCCAAACACTTTAAGAGGAAAGTATACAAACGTTAGTGCCTGTTGATCTCATTAGTGAAATACTTAAAACACCAGTAGGACGGTGTTTTGGTGCATTAACAGGCCATGACATATGGCTTCACATTGGTTTCATCATTCTTAAAAATACCCCTGTCTGGGTTGCACTTACTGCTTCACCATTGGCTGAACGTGTTCCCTAAGAACGGCTCTGCGTTGGCATCTGTGTTTAGCGCTCAGGGGTTCTGTGAACCTGAACCATGCCAGGAAAATACAAGCCCGTGCCATGCTGGAGCTGCCAGGAGCCTCCACCATAAGAAGCAAGCATTGTGCCTGTAGACGCCTCTTGGCATGTGCCACATATGTTCTCACTCTCTTGCTAATAATAGGATGACTGACGCGATCATGTGACACCTTCTGCGGCTCCAGAGAACACTTGCTGTGCTCTTTGCTCTCAACTCACCAATTCGCTTGTTTACGTTTAATAGCAGGACTGATTGCGCGAGGCAAGCTGTCCACAGTGTGTATTAATCTCTGCAATTAGTGACAGCGCTGACTTACTGTATGAGGGGAACTCATTTGCTTGTTTACTGGGCTGTGTGTCTTGTCTTGCATGTCAAATGATGCATGCATACATCCCTGTCAAGAGATATTTCTATCTACAATCAACTCGAGCTGATGTCTCTGATTTTCATGCCAACATCACTTTAGCTTCTGTTCTCAGGAAGCATTAAGGTCATAAGCAGCCTTCCTGCCCCTGTTTCAGTCAGCTTAACTTTTATTTATCACAGTAAATGAGCGATTAAATTGCTTCAGTTTTTGAACACAATTAGTTTAATTGTCTAAAAATCTTAAATCTTCAATAAACAATATCTCTAGGGTTCTATCTTTCAAAATAACTACAAAAAAAGGTAGTTTGATGATGTTGTGAGGGATCACGGGAGTATTTTTCTTTATTTTTAAACATCTAACACTGCAGATGAAAAACTAATTGGTGTGATTAAGGCAGAAATATTCTCAGGTGAAGTAATTTATATAATTTTTTTAAAGTTTTCACTTGATTAATGTCTGATTTTGAATATTGTTGGAAAACTTTGAAATAATGTGAGTAACAACTCGAGAAAAATATATAACATAGTCATTCTAATTATATTTAGACATTTTGATGCATAAATTTTAAATATTATACCTTCAG
>JAPZDV010000021.1:23644022-23701754 GCA_029814665.1 Acanthurus lineatus | reverse complement strand
TATACTTTTTTTTGAGTTTTGGGCTCCTATACAGAACAAGCAAAAAAAAAAAAACCCATTGTGATTGCATTGTGCTCAAATATTGTTCATATGCACTTTAAGAAGGTAACATTTACTGACAAAAAAAACAATATTAATGATCAACAAAAAAAGTAACTGTATAAATACACTTGTTGATGTTAGAATATGGTGTCTATTCTGTATTTAAACTAGAGGCAAAACCAAAACTAAAAAACTGTGGCAGATCTAAAGAAGTAATATTTTTAGAGTTTAAAAATTCTGACTATAAATGGCTTAATGTTAATTTTCTATTCTCAAATGATATCAGATCAGCTGATGTATCTGTCTAGCTGAAATGTAACTGTTCAGATAAACCTCTCAGACAGTGAACAACTGCTACTTAAAAAATAGCATAAATTTCCTCAAGAACAATAAATATTTGCGATTATAGAGATGATGACAGATTTTTGCACGAATAAATCACAGAGAAGAGATTGTTACAGACAAAGTAACAGTCTCTGTCTCTTGTTTGGACCTGACTGAGGTCTATTGATGTGAGTTCTGTTGCATAAAATTGAAACATTGGTATTTGCAGCTGCATAGGCCTGGGATCAATCAGTGTGAATAATAAAGCCCAGTAATTATAGCCTGTGATTCCGGCTTACAGCAGGGCTTTTTTTTTTCTTTTTTCTCACTTCTGAGCAACCGCTCAACATCAAGTCTGTTGCTGCTGTCTTCTACATTTCTGACACTTAAAGCTAGCTTGCTCACATTAGAAACCTGGCTAATGGATACATTAAGTAAGGTCATTGCTGCAATAAACACTGTAATGAAGGTAGATGCATGGCAACTGCAGAAGAAGAAAAACATCAAGGATTTTGTTGAGGGAGGCTCAGAAAATGCTTTGTCTGTTTCCTGCAGATCTCTGTAAGTAGGAGGTAGTTAGTCTCTCTTATTCATGCTGGATTGCCGTCAATTCCTGGCGCAGCCTCTTCCTTAAATGGACTGAGATGACAAGGCTATTACTGCAGTGTGGGTTTTCATAGTCCTGCTGTTTTTTAGGGTTTTTTTTGCTTAGTTTTCTTATTCTTATGCAAAAAATAATAATTGCTTTTACATTACCAATCAGAGCCACTTTTACATGAATGAAAACCAATGAGGTATCAGATTGGTAGAAGAGTTTAATCTGACAAATTTGTTGCCAGTTAAATCACATCTTGCATATTGTTGAACCCCAGTTGAGACAAAAGGAATATAATTCAGCAGTACATGAGAAACAATTGAAGCATTACAGTGACTTTAAGGCCAAGTTTTAAATATTTTTAAGATAATCTTAATCCAAAGAGGAGTGGCCAGGTGTTTGAAGACCATTTGCACCAAACACATCCCTGAAAAACACAACATATACATCTTGCAGGCTTTGTAACCTCCAACAGGTACAAACCAACTAACAACTAACTGTATCTCTTTAAAGATTAACACACAGGAATCTCCACTCCCCATCCTTAACGGAGAAGTCTGGCAAATCTATATATTTCTTGCTGTCAACAATAAAAAAGATCAACCAACGCTGTGTTTGTCTGACTCCCACTTATCTTGTCTATCTATGGTTCACATTCCCAAGATGTAAATCTTTATAAATAGCTCATGAATACATACTTTAAAAAAAGCTAACTGATTTCCTAAGACAGCAGGGCACTGTAGTTTTCAGAAAGTGTCAGTAAAGCTGGAGAGAATGGCGCAATTCTGAGGAACTATTTTTAGCTGCGGATTAATACACATTTGGTGCTCTAGTGAGAATTTACAGCACAGAGACAGTAAATGTGGGATTGACTTATAACAAACCACAGTGTGTGGGTTCTTAATAATGAAGGAAAGTGTCACAATGTGCAACAACATGGCTCAGAAATTTGTTCTTTTACGTTTTTGGACAACAACTGTGGTTCATGACACAGAAAAATAAACTATTCAGGCTCTGGCTACACAATATTTGCAAATATGATCATTTCACTACTGCTTTGGGCCTTTTCATTCAATTTGTTGACAACAAGAAAAAAACTATGCACTACCACCATACTCATCTTTCAAACCTTATAGCCTCTCTTGTATTAAACAATTTTTTTGAATGAAAAACATGCATAAAATGTATAAAATCACAACATAAGGATTTGAAAAACAACATTAGTATGACAAGACCATTAATCAACATAGGACTGAAGTAAATTAAATGATCAAAATGCATCAGATCTTACCTTGTGTCGGCACTTCAAAACAACACCATAGGCACCTAAAAAAAAGAATGAGCATGTTAAACTGAGATCCAGCACAGCTAATCTTGTCATGAATATTCAGAGTACTCACACATTTCAAACACTACTTTTGCCTTTAAAGTAGATTTATTTCATTCAAAACAGGAAATAATTAGAAAAATAAAGCATAAATTCATATATAAGACACTGACTTGTGACTACCTCATTCAGCATGATATAAAGTCAGTATTAAACAAAGCCTCTCTTGATAGAGAGTTTCTCTTTCTCACATTAAGTGAGTTGGCAAACAATGCCAACAAGTGCTAACAAATCCAAAACCTAATGAGCCTTTTTTTTCTTCTGCACATTGCTACAAAGTGAACAAGGTTTTTAAATCCTCTTTTTTCTACAGCTTCTCATATGTTCACATGAATTAAGGAAAAACATCCCACAGTATAAAAGGACAGGTGGCTTAGAAAGTAGGACACAAGTGTTGGCAAGCTACTGTAGTTCTGATGTTATCGACCCTGGCAGTAGCACACACGCGTCCCCTGAGGTTCAAGAGGAATTCTTGGACTGAGCAGGCATATGACAAACTGCTCCGTGCTCCTTCACAGGCACATCAGTGCTGCAAGGAGTCATCAACTCTCTGCAAGAGGCTGCTCTAATGTACATCCATTCGTTCTAACACAGTTTAGATACCGAAAAAACTAAAAGTGAGAGAAGTGCAATAAATATTGTTGCCCTACAAAAGTTTATACCTTCTGACTCCTATGACATAAAAATGCAAAAGACCAGACAGGTGGTTTTAGTATTTTAACTAGTGGTGGGACTCGATTAAAAAATGTATCTAATTGATTAGAGGCTTTGTAATTCATTAATCTCAATTAATCGCATATTAAGATTAGACATAAGAAGCAACATTTTTTGTCATTTTGTTAAAGTCTAATTTTTTTTCCCTCGGAGTCGGAATCGAACTCGACTGGAGGACGAAGCTGCCGCACACGCCCGCCCTACCAACTGAGCCACTCTGGGAACTCTAACAAGAAACGTTCCACCCTGTTTGGAGTACAAATTGCAATTAAATGCGTTATTTTTTGTCGTGTTATTTTTTCTGTAATTAATTAATCGTAATTAACGCGATAAAGTCCCAGCCTAATTTTAACATATCCACCATAGACTCATCTATCAACTGTCACTGTGGCGAGGCTAGGTCTTGCACAAAGCCAAAAAGGCACTGAAGGACAAAATCCACATAAGCTACAGTCTGTTCACCCTGCAGCCATCTTGCAAGAGATACAGAAGTATCCGCTAACATACAACGGGGCAGCATTTTTCCTCAGGCTGAGGGACTTCTCCACTCACTCTTCAATCTAAAAAATTTTAAGTAACTTGATAATTATAAATACATTTAAGTAATTTCTGGTAATTTTCTGGTTGCACAAAGGGACCACAATCTACATTTTGTTTTACAACATTGTGTTGCAAATAATAGTAAAGTAATCAATAGTAATCATCACTGCCAGTGTTTTTAAAAAATAATGACATGTCTATGGATTTCCTACAAGCACACACTGGTTTTTTATTCAATTTAACCAAGCTTTGAAAATCATTTTTAAGGCACTAAAAAAAGTGATGTAACCAGTCAATAACAGTAATTTATACATAATTCTTGATAATATTTTCCTATCATTTCTTGCTGGTGCAGTTGAGAGCATAAACTCTTTAAAAAAGGCTTCCTCATTCATAGAGTCTATAGGATGGGTAATAGAGAACTGGCTGCTAAAAAGCATTAAATTCATGAAATAACAAAAATTAAAACCAAAAAACAAACATTAAACAAAAAGATTGGAGCATTAATATATTTGCTAATTATCAGCTCAAATCCCAGTTGTTGTTTTTCCCCAAAATAACTGAAAGGCACAAAAATATGTTTTTCATAACATCACATAAAATAAGAACAACAAGATTATGTGCTACAAGGAGCAAACCACAAGAATGTTTCCCTCTTTTATTCCCCATCCTTGGATAAAGAATTGGATGTAACTGCATAAATACTGGTTATAATTCATTGCTGGGGTGAGCCTACACACTGCACTCAGTCCTAAATGATCAACAGAATTGACTCATTTTAAGAAAAATCTATCATGCTGGATCAAGTGGAGCGTACTGTGCCATGATGGCAAAGGCAGTGAGAAGAGCTGGACCGAAAAAACTTCTGCAACTAACTTGCTTCCTTCCACACCGACTCATCTTTGGACGGGTGCTCAGCCTTCAAAATCCAACTCAAAGTTTCTCTCCGTCTTCTAGAGATGCATTATACACACATTATAAACTTCTAGGATGTGGGAAGGAGAACCGGGATAAGTGGGTGGCCTCACCTCGGGGCCTCTGCCACTTTATATCAACCAAATGAGTGGCTCAAGGAAAAAGAAAGGCCTTGAGCAGCATTCTGGGAGAATAAAACTATTAAATCACCCTGTCCCACTGATATTTACAACAATGGAACTGAATCCCCCAAACCACCTCTTCATTTCTACAGCACCAGAGTATGAATGCAGGTCACGGAGCCCAGCTTTAGTTTTTTTCATGTTAAAATTCTTCATGCTGAATAAACATTTAAATAACTGCCCTTGACCTTATTGAGTTGTACAATCATGAACAACAGATCGGGCTTTTAACAGCCTTGTTCCACAGGCAAATTGGATACAAACAATCAAATGATTGCTCACTGAAAAGCCCTACAACAATTTGTGAGTGGACTATCTCAGATAAAAAGCAGTGGCTGGAGACTAGACCGGACCAGTAGTCACTATTACAGAAACTGCACAGAAAAACATTTTACATTGTTACATTTTGCATAACATTAAATGAGAACTCTTACCTTCACCCACAATCCCAAGGACTTCAAATTTATTCATTACATCACCAATGTCAGGGATCTTCATGAAGTCAAAAGATATGTTGCATGAAGTGCATGGAGCTCAGGCAGAGGGGGTCCAGCTACAGGATGGCATGAGGCGGCCAGCTGTTTGCTCCTGAGGGGCCAGTGCCAGCTGTAAGCCATAATATCCGACACATGCCTTCTTCAGTGGCTCGATTTTATCTGCACAAAAAAAGTACCAAATCATGTACCTGCATGTATAATCCTCAATTACCTTTAAAAGTGAAACAGTAAAATGTCAGCAACTAGATGCCAAATTTGTTTTATAATTAATTTAAAATATGTCAAATTAATCTTTTTGCACTTTTTAAAAAAAAAAAAGCACAAAGACTTTTTTAATCTATTTTTGAAAACTGGCTTGTCGTACCTCAGTGAAAATATACTCTATTGCTCCACCTCCTCTAGTTAAAAGGGGCACTCCACCGATTTAGTTGAGGGAATTATGAAAGTGAAGAAGAAAGGAACTTCTATTTCTGACCACAGTCCCTCTGTTACAACAATCATAACCAAACATTTAAAGATCTCAAGGGAGAAAAAGCAGTTACAACAGGTTATGCAAATTTTACTGTGGACATTTTTATGATGATACTTAAACATTTGTGGACAGGGAAATTAAAGCCTTTTGTTTACGAGACTTATGTATTGCAAAAACTCCAGCCAACCCACAGAGGGGCTTTAAATTATGACTGACTGGCTGGCTGGCTGGCTGGCTGGCTAGCTAGCGTCCCCTGTAGGCCCGAGCTTACTGTCGCGTCACTTTCTCAACGGAAACAGAAACGTAAGCTGCCATGTTTGTAGCACAAATCAGAATCATAGCTAAGCAAACGTTTGCATTTAACAAATATTCAGAACATCTGGGAGGGGACGGCCAATCAGAGGCGGGGTGGGTGGGCACCTTCAGCAAGTCATGACAGTCTCCTCCATAAATACCCTAACCCATCAAACTCCATGGTCCCAGATTTTAAAAAAGGTTTTCAGTCAAATATTTAAAGTCTAAAGTCTAACTCAAGATGTATCAGACTTTCTCCCTCAGGGCTAAGTAGTACTCTCACTGACGAGTAAATCAGTGGAGTGCTCCTCTTACAGTGATAAATAAATAAAAAATGGGCCATATTTCGTGTCTAACACAAATATAGTTTCATAAAACTTGTGAAAATAATGGATAGAGATGCCCTTAATTAATTCTCCAAAGTTCCTCCATGTATTCCTTCCTTTTTTCTGATAGTGAAACCATATCACATAATTTCTTAATGTGATCAAAGCATCTCCTCTGGTATCCACACACTCTTTACTCTTATTGAATCAGATAAGACTCCAGATACCACTTTCTGTATTTCATCTTCTCCTTGCTGGAGAGCTCAAGGACTTGGGTAGCCTACTCACACTCCCAGTCTCCTACGGTGCTGTGGGCACAGGAGCTGCTCATCAGTATGCAAACCTCAGCACCAAAATAAACTCTGTCTCCCAGAACACTAAACACCGTTGTGTGGTCTGTTACTCCCTAATCTTACTCAGCTGAAAACCATCAACACAGGTAAACTGATAGCAACTGTAGGCAACTTGAGGGGGATAACACAATACTAAACATAAACACTGACAGCTACAGGGAAAATGCCTTTGGTCATCTATTCTTTTCAAACATGAATGAGTTAACGTGCAACCTCCTTATCCTCATTTTACAACCTACATGCAGTGGCATGCAGCCTATTGTTTTCCAGAGCAGATTTTAGCCAACTACTCACCAGGCCCAGACCTAGAAGGCTAATATGATCAGGAATGCATTGAGCATGTATTGCTGTGGATCATAAATTTTGTCTCTATCAACAGAATGACTCATGCGTGGTAATGGACTGAGTCTGTGGAATTCAAAACACAGGACCTTCAAACCTCCTCATATCATCAATGCACTATTATCTACGCCTGAATTTGGTTTATGATTATTAAGATTATACACAATGATAAGACTTAAAGAAAAAAAAACAGGAGACCCAGCTTGAAACGAAACAACGTAATTGCCTCTTGAGGTAATTTGACAACACATTTTTGGGCACTTCATTAAATTAGAACAGCAGAAACAAGAAGCAAACATTTGCATTCCTGGTCAAATATTGTATTATAATAAATAATGTGAAAATATTTGCCATATATGTAAATATCTATCATACACTTGTCCTGCTGCTTTCTAACAAATCTCTCACAGATATCACACATGCGAGGGCGAAATGTGGCTGTCAAAAGATTGTTTTTAACAGGGACTGTGGCTCGCCTGCACTGTGTGTGTGTGAGTGTGTGAGTGAGTGTGAGAGAGTGAGTGTGTGTGTTAGCTAACGACTGCCCACAGAATGAATGTAGCTCCCACATTTTCAATGCAGAACAGCAATAAATCCAACAAGTCAAATTTATAGCTACACTCAAGCCAACTTAGTACAAAATGTCTAATGTTAACGTTAACAGTTTTTTTAAGCGGGACTAGACTCTGGTTAGTTAACTTACGTTAAAATAAAGCTAACTTAGTTATGCTGCCTTGATGTTCTGCCTGATTCACTAAACATACAAAACCGCAAATTAGCTCAAAACAAACCTGAAGCCTGATAAACGGCGCCTTTCTCATGAGCCTGAAGAAGATATACATATTACACTCAGACTGGCCAACAATTCTTGTCTTTAAAAATGATAAAATAAACTACTCACCCAGTCACTGTTAGGGGAAAAATGATGGAACTGGGCCGATAAATCCACCCACCAACGGAGATATTTTCATTGCAGCAGGCAGCTACAGTAACTGGATCGTGCGGTTGACAAGCTGCAAGCAGATCACCAGGCAACAGTTTGAGTGACGTCAAGTGGACCAATGAAAACGGTCGAATCGCTTGTTTATTCGCACGCCCCCTTCGTTTAGACCAATCAGAGAGCAGAATGGCAATCGGGGGAGAAAACTGTGTTGCGGTCTGAGGGTGTTTCGTATGAGGTAGGATATTATTGTTCTAATTTCTCAATTACATAATTCACAAGATCACACCCTGCTTTCAGTATGATAACATAAATTATCTAAAGGCCATGTCAAAGCACGTATAGTAGAGGACACTTTGCATTGTAAGAGTGATGTAAAGCAACACATGTACAAACTGATTGTAAAAATTGAGGGGTATCACATCGTAAAACACACCTCACGACTGCCTACAGGTTGCTGTCAGAGGAGAGTAAGATATGGTTTTAATACATTTTCATATTCTTTATCAGAGGGTGTATTTTAATTTTGAATATATCTGCAGAAAACGTTGAATAAAATAATAAATGTTGAGTTTAAGAGTGCCCAGTGACAGCAAGCCTCATCCAATATACAGATAATTTCACACAGTAAATCTACACAGTCATTTTCAAATTCATTCCCTCTAGTTAATGAATTTTAATTTTTTCCCCCAGAGCTAAGACAGTTCAGAATAAATAACAATGAACTGTCATGAAAAGTTTTTTATGTATAGAGGAACAAATGTCTATTCTGAACCAAATACAGAATAAGCTGTAAAACCTTATGATCATATATGTTTTGGGTGAATGACCATACCTTTTCTACATTAACATGATTAAAACGATTAAAATCTACAGCCTACACCTCTCCCCTATAAACCGAAAGGTGTACAAAGCAGAGTGTACCTTTTCTCCATGACCACACTCTCATTCAGACCAAATGAGAGCTATTGACCTTTACTCTGTAGGATCTATACAGCTTTTTCCATTTTAGGACTATCAAATGAGACCGTGCTGCCACCCTCAGGATGAACTGAAAAAAAAATAATCAAGGAACAATTTACTCTGGTGTTAAATGTTTCTTCACCTATTGCAAATATTTGTGTGGGGATGAGTCATGGCAGCTGTACTGAATTTCTTTGGATGTCTATGATTTGATAACCCATAACAATCAACAAGAAAAGTCAGTCAATAATAATTAGTTATATGCTACTTTCCAAGGCAGTGTGAGATTGTGCAGGAGCAGCTGGTTTGCAATGAAGTGGAGTCATCATTCAACAGGCTAAATTACAACAATGGTACTACTTAGCTTTTCATAACATTGTCAAACTGTTTATTTTAACAGTTTGTTATGTGTAGTTGACCCCAAAATAGTAGTAAAGTTTATTCTGTATTCAATATTGTGTGTTTTGATTGATTACATCCATGTGCATGCTGATGAGTGTACCATCAGCTACATAACTTCGATCATAATCATAATGTCTTTACGATGGTTCATTAAATGATAATTAAAGAGAATGACTCTCAGAGCATTTGTTTCAGCTTGACGATCCATTAGTCTGTCTGCAAGAGGAAAAAAAATGATGCAGTCCTCTTATTACAAACCAGTGATGGGGATTTTATCTATTTCCCCATGAGGAGACCTGTAACAATCTTTCATCATACTTCACCCTGCATGCTGAGCATAACACAATGAAGTCATTGTACTAAAGATGAGTGGTTAGAAAGTCAAGCCAATCAGGTTTTATAGCACAGGTTATTATTAGCCAAATGACTAATATCTGTAGTCTTAATATAAACAATTTTAAGAATGTGTCATAGTCTTTCTGCCAGATGAGTAATTCTTTACAATACAGTCATATGGTACAGTAAGAAATTGTTGTGAAAAAGAAATTGCTTTGGAAACTGACTGACAACCTCTTATTGTTGTATCTTCGTGAGACAGTGTTGAGAAGTGTTCATATTATCCCGTGTGGTTACTTGACATAGAATTTTAGCAAAAAATATGCTCCTGTGCTCAGTAATGTCCCCACTGTGCTATCTGAGTTATCAAATAATTTAATTATTATCAATAATGCAGTCAAATGTATTTAGAATGGTACTTTTGAAGCTGATAAAGATATAATTTGTTTGAAATATTTAGAATATTTTACTATGGGCTCACATTTGATGGTCAGATGATCAGAATATTCATTTGAAAAATAAGGTACTACAGCTACAAAGTTTGAATATGCATAAAATGGTGCACGAAGTACCTTCAAGTTGTAATAAAGTAATACTTTTTATAATTTAAATGTAAATTAACTATATAACTTGGAATTATTTCAAGATGAAGCACATTTTAGTGCGCTATTAAGTCTTGTCATAGTCACGCGCCTGCGTTGAATAGCCTTCAAATTGCTTTATTGCTGTAGTCTTTTAAGGCATGTTTGATTACTGAAGGTTAATTCTCGATGTTATGAGAAAATGTTCTCTATAGGAAATTTGTGGGCGGGGGAAACACAGGAGATTGAACGTGGGACAGTAAGTCTGAGTCATAATAATCTGCAGTCTGGCTCGTGTAGTGACGTGCCGGGTCCCATCGACAGAAATGTCACCAACTTTCACATAAACTGACTTTGCTATTTACGTAAACTGGATTTTCGTTTCGTATTTCAATTTTCCAAATGCCAACTCGATTACAACTGTTGTAAGATTCAATTTCATAATTTTGTTACCTGTTCTCATAATTCCAGTTTATAATTCCATTATGTTTAAGCATAATGTTATTTAGCTTTCTCTCTTTATTTAATTCACTTTTCTATTCTGAACAGTTTGTAAGTTATTGACTTCAAAAAAGTTTTTTGTAGTTAATCGCTATCCACGTACGAACTTGGATGAGTTCAGTTGCAGGGTTTTTCCTTCTCACATCACTTTGTAAAGTGGCATTATTCGGTCTTAAGTTGTCTGTTTAAATCGATATCAGTTGTAAGAGTTTCAGAGGCTGTTTTATTTATTTTTTTTCTTTTCATTTTGTTATGTATTTTACCCCCCTGACATAAAACTGAGCATTTTTGGCCGGTTTTGAACCACAGCAGGGGGTGCATGAGAACAAACCTTTGGAGGGACAAGAGAAAGTGAAGATGGATGACTACTTTTACTTTATAGAATACTAATTTACAGACCGAGCAGTTCGGGCGCTGATTGGCTGAAATGAGTAAAACTTTACCTGATTGGCTGTAGTGTGAGTATAATCAGAACTAATTGGCCCACCGCTCGACACATCCGGCCTGCCTCGCCGTTTCTCTTGTCTGTACTCGTTCTGTTTTACTATCTTCGGCATAAATATTGCGTGTAAGCATACACTACATTCGTGAAAAAAATGGCAGCTGAGGAATAGAGAAAAGTGTGTGGATCTTCACTCGAAAAAAGACGGTACTTGTAAGTTTTTTTCTTCAGACTAAATAAAATAGAGTTTTGGGAGAATGTCAAATAAAGCTACACGATCGTGGTTATCTGTAATTCTCTTCGATAATGTGGAAGAAACTGCTCTCAGAGGGTTAACGTTAACGCCAAGGTTAGCCAACCTAGTTATTAGCCAGCAGTGGTGGCTAGCAAATCAAGCAGTCCCAGTTGTCAACATTGGGTCCAGACTATTACCTGGAACTGTATAGCGTTTTAATATCAGATACGGCGTCAGGGGACAAAAATACAACTTTAAATTACAATTGTTTTTCACGTAGCGTTAAATAGAAGGCAAACAGACGTTATACACATCACGCCATTTAGCTAACCTAGCTCTTACCAGCTAAGTTAACACTAAAAGGCTGATGTGATGTGACATAATGAGCCAGCTAACAGTTAACGTTGATAGGTACGTTAGCTAGAGTAGGTTAGAAAACATTGGAAAGTGTTCAGATAATTTTCTCTCCCGATATAAGCCAACATCTTTTGTTAAGTTACAACGTTTTGTATTGTAAGTACTTTATTACCACATCTATTAATGTAACGGTAACGTTAAATTGTCTCATTGAACGGTCTCGTTAGCCTCATTCTAATAGTCATCCAAAATGGCTAATTTTGCCTTCAGTGTCATTGAGTTAGCCTGTTTTGATACTGTAACAGTAAAACGTCAGTAGATGTAAAAGACACACAGTCCTGCTTTTTTCGTTTTCACTCCGATATGTAGGACAGCTGTTTTAGATTTCTTATCGGTTGCGAAGTTTTTAGGTGACATTTCAGCAGCCAAGTGGTCACGTTAGTTGGTGATGCGATGGGAATGTACACTAAGTTACATGCAGTGTTTCATGGGCTGTCCCATTACAACACAGGCCTGCGTTACTGTGTTGAACCTCATGAGAAAACCCACCATGTTACAGTCTTCCTGTCTCCGTGGGAGTGTCCATTACTGGAATACCACACTACTGTACATAAAAGAGGTTTACAATGTTTTACTTTACGGAAAAAGTCTTAAAAACCTTTGCCAACATCAGCATTATGTAACTTGAGGTTTCATGTGGCTCCCTGCTTGGTAGTTTTCACTGGTATAGTTACTTCTCTTTTTGTTTTTAAAGACAAACTATAGACTTTCAATATCACTATGCAGCTATATCTTAAGTTTCATCAAGTCTTCTAAGACACAACATATCAACTCAAACATATATGGCACTAATAATCTCTAGCTCAGTTAAAATTAAAACCTTCAAAAACACCTGAGTATTATGTTTTTTAAAAACTTGAATTTTTATTTTCCGCATCTGTAGTTATTAATACTAGTTGTAAGACGCCAAGTTAACCATTAGACTAACAAAACAGTGATTAAATTTTCAGGATGAACAAACAGTATTGCCAAACCTTTTTTTCTATTCAACATTTATGGGTGCCTGCTGCTTTCTGTGCTTAAAATCATTGTAATTGTTTTTTTTTAGTTCTGGACTTTATTTCAGACTAAACAAGCCATTTCAAAACATTATCTTTTTTTCCCTAAGTTGTGATGGGTATTTTAGCTGTTTTCTGACTCTTAATCTACTTAGTAATAATTATTGAGAGATAAATTGAAACAGAAAATAACCATTAGCTGCAGGTGTAGCATTAGTATACTTATTTCCACTCTATAATGTTCAGAAAATGGTACACTGACTGTTTAAACTAACAGGTAATGTCCTCATGTTTGGTTGCTGGCAGCTTTATTTCCTAATACTGATTTCTAAATACTAGTAAATATTGATTTGTACAAAGTTCCCCAAATGTCTCATAAACTGAGCATTAAAGCCCTTGTATTTAATACTGTGAAGTTGATGAATGAGATTTTAATTTTGAGTGCGACTGTTATGAATGAACTAATTAATCTCTTTGGACCTAGTTTGTGTGTCGTTGTTTATGCAACATTTCATCATAATTTTCTTTCATCTTCAATGCTTGTAGGACTACACAGGCACAGAAGCAAATTTGGTCACCATTGGTCGTCATTTAGAAGTGTCACCATTGGTCATCAGCCACCATGGGAAAAACTCCGCTCAAAGGCAAGGAGATTTTTTATTTTGCTTTACATGAGAAAGAAAGTGTGATGAGTTTTTATTTTGTTTTTGTAAAAAATCGGCCCGAACGAAAATAAGATTTGCTTGTGCTCTAACAGCTGAACCTTAAAGTAAAGTATAAACACCTCTGTAAAGGTTTCTTTCAGACATTAGTGATGGAGATTTCTGAACCTCTCTAACAATAGAGCTGTTATTATGGCTGATAAATATTTATAATAAATATTTGATTGAAGATCAATATTTAATTGAAGATCCTACATTGGTTTTTTCACTTATTTTTATTCAATGTGTCCATTAATTTGAAACAAAGCTCAGGTTGAAATTGGGTTGACTTCGCAGGGAAAATATGATTTTGAAATGTATGTATTAGTGAGAATGATGTTTACATTCTTAAACAGTCTCCAGAGAAGCTCAAATCAAGCACATCAAGTAGGTGTTTGTGTGTAAACACCTGTGTGATTTGCACTAGTATTGTAGTGGCTTTATGATGTGACCACAAACAGCTGAATTTGTTTCAGTCTGATTGCCTTGAAGAGGTTTTGTGACCACACACAGCCTCATGTGTTTTCATTTCGTTGTTATTTATTCATTCATCACATCATCTGCTGTGAAGGCTCTCAGAGCTTCTGTACAGTATTTCACGAAGTGTTTACTGACATTTCAGTATTTTATTTTAAGCTTTTGACATTAACTCACTTAAACACAGCAATTTACCAGGTTTTACACTCTCTATCCGACTTATTAAAAATAGAAGTTATTACCAGGGAACTGTTACTTTTAGGAAAAGTGTTCATTGTCAAAAGTTTTAGGACAAGTTTTACAAAAAAGAAAATGTGACAAGATGAAATGTTCGAAGAAAGGGTATTTCACAGATAAATCTATTGAAGAAGTATTTTACTTTAATCAATAAGATTTATTGAAATGTTTTGTATTTTCATACATTTATATGATATATGTTTCTATAATCTTAAAAATTTTAGATCAGAAAGATGGCAAAAAGGAGAAACCAGGAAGGACCGTTCCACTAACAGGTACAACCCCTGCAACAACTAAAGGTGAACTTTTTGTTTGGTATTTGGTGATGGAATTTGCTTTGAATTGTAAGTCTTATGCCCTTAAATCACTTTGGTTTAACTCATTCACTGGATCTTATCAGTTCTGTCGAATTAAATTAAATAAAGTACTTTTTATGAATTTGCATTAGATGCTTTCAGCTGGGAAGAGTATCTAAAAGAAACGTCATCAACACCAGCTCCACCAAGCTGTTTTCGTCAGGTATGTCCTACTTGATTTTTAAGGTATTTAATATTAAGCAGAGACCTGTGTCATGAAGACCTAGTCTTTTACTTTAATGTAAATATAAGAAAGTCATAAGTTATTTGGTAGAAACTTGCAGAACTTCAGTCTTGAAAAAAAAAAGTGTATATTTAGGTGTTTTCTTTGCAAAGTTTGTGTTAAAGCTCTATAAAGTGCTTTTAAGTCTGAACCCAGAGTTGCAGACACAACCATGTTTCTGTTAATTTTTGCCATCAGTGCAAACTAATAAATCCCATCAGTGAAAAGTCCATTGTTTCCTCCTTCTATTGCAACACTCCTTACCTTAAAGTATTCAACAACACTGAAGCGCACTTGTATTTCTTTAATTCTTTGACATATAATCAGTAGCTGACATTATCTAAACCTGGCTGGATAAATAAAGCTTTGTTTGTAATGTAGAAAGAGATTACTCACAGTATCAGAACATTCTTCCAATATCCGCAGGCTAGAGTCCCACCTTCCAATGACTTCAAGGTGGGAATGAAACTTGAAGCCCACGACCCGCGCAATTCCACCTCCGTCTGCATCGCCACAGTGATGGGTTTAACTGGAGTTCGTCTTCGTCTCCGTCTTGATGGAAGTGACAACAGCAATGACTTCTGGAGGCTGGTAGACTCATCGGACATCCAACCAATCGGCACCTGTGAGAAGAATGGAGACATGCTGCAGCCTCCACTGGGTAAGAAAGTCAACAGAGGTGGGATGGAGGCAGAAAATATCTTAATCTTTGCTCATTAGTTTTGATTCTTCACAAAACAGATCAAATGATCTATCAATGCAGATTTTTTATTCAAGATGATACTTATTCTGTTAGTATGGCTTTTCTTTGCCATGACAGTTTTATAAAATTTGTGTAACAGTTTAAGGAAAAATGATGAACTCCTCATTGAGCCAAAAATAACTATGAGACCTTAGAGGAAGAGGAAGAAATGTCGTAATTTATCAGGGTTTTTAGCATTTAACTTGGATTCTTTAATAAACCTGAAAGTAGCATCAAGTTTCCAGAATGTTTGGTTTATAATTAATAATTGCAATAAAGTTGCACACACGTTGTTTGTATGCATAAATGTACATTAACAAAAAATATAAGACTGTCCTACACTTAAAATAGATTATTTCTGACTTTTTCTAATAAATAGAAAAACAACATAATGTTCCAGTGAAAAACTGGAAAAGTAAAATAGAAAATTCACAAGTGTCAGTCCAGTGAGAGCTGTATTTTTCTGGGACGAATTATAGTTATACCTCCTGAAAGAAAAGGTTAGCAGCAATGAAAATTATCCATGAAATCACAGTGTGGTAATAAAACGGAATTTTCAAGCGCTATTTAACTTTCTCCTTTAGGATTTCGGATGAATGCCTCTTCATGGCCCATGTTCCTGTTGAGAACCTTAAATGGAGCAGAGATGGCACCAGGGACAGCCTTCAAAAAGGTAAGTCATGTTTGAAATGGCTCCATCTTATTGGCGGTGCATGTGTTCACAAGTTTTTTCAGTGAGGGTGTTGCACTCATTCCAGGAACCTCCGAGGCCCACCCAGAACAACTTCAAGCCAGGCATGAAGCTGGAGGCTGTGGACAAGAAGAACCCGTACCTCATCTGTCCGGCCACCATTGGAGAAGTGAAGGGTGACGAGGTCTTCATCATGTTCGATGGGTGGCGGGGTGCCTTTGATTACTGGTGTAAATATGACTCCCGGGACATCTTCCCTGTGGGCTGGTGCTCCCTCACCAAGCACAGCCTCCAGCCACCAGGCAACAGTGGTAAGTATTACCCTCTAGGTGGCAGCACAACTCTGTAGAATTCAGTGGAGTTTAAGGCAGATGACGCTGTTTGTAATCAACTTCTAGTTCATTTTCCTTTAACATTAATCATCTTGGTTTGTTGCTTAGTCTGGCAGAAGAAAATGTCCGCTTTCCAATCTTTAACAGGTGCTGGAAATACGATAAAAAAAAGTAATTGTATTTGAAGGGTGTGTACACAGATTTACAGCTCAGATGAGTACATGGAGTGATGGCAGTGGTTTAAATGTTGTTCAGAGGTTTCTAATGACTCTGCAGCTGGGTTGGTGTTGTTTGTTTCAGGAACTTAGATGTGACAGTCTATAAAAAATAAGTATTTTACCCAGCAAGTAAAACATTCCTAAGCTCTCCTCCATGTTGTGTGTTTTCTCACACAACACGGTCGTTCTGGATGGATAAGGAATTCATTTTTTACGATGGTCCCGAGTCTGCATGGTAGCTGCACTTTGGAGAGTTTCAACTTGAATATGGTGTTTTCACCATGTTTCTCTCGACAAACTTGGCCTGTAGTCAAAAGAAGGAGTGTCGTTAGCTGTGAGCCAACAGTTTGAGTCGGAGCCATGCTGCATGTGAAACTCTGCAGATACACTACGCAGTCCTGTCTGGTTTGTTTGTGTGTCTGTGATTGGTTGGGGGGTGTGGAACAGGCAGGATTACAAGTGGGAGGGGAGGGATGAAGAAGCAGGATTTATGTCCTTCACGTCATACCTGTTTACATGGGAAAAAAAATATATTTACATAAAAGCTCCTCAGTGCAGTTTCTGACTTCTGCTCAACTGTTTGTGTATGAGACTCTGGACGGAGAGGATTAGATTATGAAACACAAAACACAAGAAGAACTGGAGGCAGTGGTTTGTGTGTGAGCTCTGATGCATCCGTAAAAAGTTGTAAGGACAAATAAAGAGCACACACACCCTTTAGCTTCCACCATAATCTCATTGTGATTGTGTGTTTTGTTTTGAGTTTTGGAGGAAGATTTATTGGACTCTGTGTGTGGGGCTTGTCAGGAAATCTTTAGTACATACAGAAACAGAAAAATATTTACTAGCCGAGTAAATGAGCCTTTGCTTTGTGTGGGTATGTGTTAGTGTAACTGTTTTCCTGTCAGCATGGTGAGTTGGTGAATTTCCCTCTGTTTCAGGTCTTTAGTGTTATTTGTAGAAAGAACCAGCATTTACAAAACCTGTTTTTATTTAGTGAAAAAAGGCTTGAGGTTGTGATTCTTCTGTTTAAGGATTAGATAACTTCATATGTGCTTGCCGAATATATTTAACAGTTGGTTAAATGGTTCCTCAACCTATTCTTTAGTCAGAAAACGAGCACTGTAATATGGAGCTGTATCACTTAAATGAGGCACTTCCCCCTTCTGTTTCCAGTAATGAGATGCCCCTCTCCAAACCCAGACTGGCACCGAAATATTTTTGTGCTTTGACTTTAATTGAAGTCACTAGCAGCAGTGCAGCACACTGTTGTAATCACAAGGTCAAGACAATGAGTCTCAGTAATTATCCAGCAGAGACTCGACTCTGGTCTTTTCTGAGATGCCACATTGTCGAATCTATGAACAACAGGGCACTTTTAACTTGTGCAAAGACTCAATTTCTTTCTGTTTTTTCATGTCTATGTCTGTGATTTTCCTTTTAAAGTTACCCTGCCAAAGAACCTGCAGATCCTCCCGGTGTCACCGTCGAAGCCCAGCAGGCGCTCCATGCAGTCCCCCTACAGACTCCCCAACCCTCTGCCCCCTTTGCCCGTCAGGAAGGGGGTGAGAGGCCGTCGGCCCAAGAGTGAGACCATCGCTCTCCTCAAAGCCGTGGCAGAGGCGGCAGCTGCCCAAAACGGAACTGTCCCTGAAAACACACAGCTGGTCCCTCGGCCCCACAAGAAGAGGGGCCCCAAACCAGGAAGCAAGGTGAGATCCTTCACATCAAACCCAAACTCTGAGATATTTAAACATGGGATGAATACTTTTCACTGCCACATTCTTCACATTAAAGTGTGGCTGCATATTATTGTGTGTTTTTCAGAGAAAGCCTAAGATTCTCCCGAGCCCTGCACAGCTGCCCAGCATCCAGGTCCCACAGGAAAGCCTCCCCAGCCTCAGCTCTGTGGTTTCAACAGGTAAGGGTAAATGCTCCCATGCTTCCTTCTTTTGCATGTTTTGCACCTACTAAAAGCTTTGATGGGAAGATCTAATTGGGTCGCTGTGTTTCTTGTGTGCTTACGTGTTGTTCCAGTGTGTGTGTATGTGAATAAGCATGGAAACTGCGGCCCCCACCTGGACAGGAAGCAGATGCAGCATCTGCCTGACCACTTTGGGCCGGGGCCAGTGAACGCCGTGCTCCAGCAGGTGGTTCAGTCGTGCATCGATTGCGCATACCAGCCGAAAGTCCTGCTCAGCGCTCTGCAGACTCATTCAGGGGGAGGAGAGATCGTCAGAGGTAGAAACACTCAGACGAAACCAGTTATCACAAGTTACTGTGTTATTGGAAGAGTCGTGCCTCTGCACTGATCATTGAGACAGTAAAATAATGTGCTCATTAGACGGTTTGTGCAAGCAGCCAAGCTTGATGGCAGACCAATAAAACATGCTGTCCTTCGTCCCAGTGAGAACAGATGGTGGAGTTCGTGTGGTCAAACTACCAGCAGCCTCCAGTGCTTCCTTTGTGCTGCGGTTCCTGGAGACGATGTGTCGTCATCTGCAATGCGACAACCTGTTCAGCAGCCAGCCGTTCAGCCACTACACCGCCTATGACAGGACCAAGTCAGGTAAAGCCTGCGTTGAGTTTTAAGTGGTATTTCAGGAAGGAAACATCACTGTTCAGTCAAAGTTTTCAGGGCAAACTAAACTCTGTTGTCAGAACATATTAATAAAAGCCCAATCTGGCCGTAATATGCAGTTTGCAGCTTTGACAGATGTAGTGCCTTTTTTTTTTTGTTCTGTCAATTTAACCATTTTTAAAGTAATACTTTACACTCTTTGTGTGGGATGTAAAGAGCTTCGTGTTGTTCGCTGGTGTGCAGTTTGAAACTGTAAACTATGTTCTGAAAAGCAGTTGTTCCTTGTTTTGTGTTTCAGTGAAAGAGGAGGCGTTGGACGCTCCATCTCTGGCTCGGGGCAGTAAACGGAGTCTCTCTGGAGTCTCTCCGCCGTACGCAGCGCCCCTGTCACCTAAACATTTACGAACCGAAGCTCACCCCTCAGAAGGTACAGCTCCTCAGTGACTACAGAGCTTATTTTTATCAATTAAAAAAGATAACTTCAAAAACAACACATCTGACTGAGGACATGTTTGAGTTTTTCTGTGCTGGAAACTTGATCACTGCTCATTTTTAGGTTAAATTTGGCTTCAATGTTTTTAAGCTTTTATACTGCTTCCAAATCCAGTGAGTAAGCTTTAGATTTGCCACTCACTTTATGCAACAGCAGGTCTGACATCAGCATCCACACTTTTAGCTCACTACATGCAGTCTACCTGTTAATTTTTAGACATTCTTTAGGTTGTCAAGCATTTATTTAATGCAGCTGTTACTTTCAAACTGTTCAATAAAGAGACTGTCTCCATCATTTTTCTAAAAAGCATGTTTTTATGTTAAATTCTTCAGTAATCTCAAGCTACATCTCTTTGGCCAGAAGTTTGTGTTGAATAAATTGCCAAATAGTTTCTCTGTATACTGCAGTGTTTATTCTAGCTGATTGCTCAGTGCTGTTGTCATCATTGGCACTGGAGTGATGAGTGATGAGACTGTAATAAATGTGTCTATGAATAAAAGTTGGGTTTATGATCACACTGACGTCACATATATAAACTAGACACTGACACAAAGACAGATGAAGGTAAATGATGGAAGCTTTTTAAGATCCCTGTTTGAATGTTAGTTGTGTTTTTCTCTCTCCAGCAGAGACTCTGCCCCACGAAGAGAACGGCCTAATGAAGGAGCAGCGCTACATGGACTCAGCCTCCAACTCCATGACCCCTCGACCCCAGACAGTGCGAAGTTCCTCGGAGTACCACTCTCAGGCCAGCAGCCTTTATCACCCTGGAAACAGCACGCCAATGCGCCGCCTCTCCTTGAACCCTGCAGAGCTCAGCTCCACACAGCCTCTCAGACGAGTTGAAGGTACTGTCAGAATCTGTGGCACTAAACGTATTTAAACGCCTCATTTTTTTCCCTCACCTGCCTAATGAGTGTGTGTGTGTTTGTGTGTGTGTTCTGCTCTGGTAGCAGCCAGCTCCACCACAGGTCCTGAGGCTCTGGTGTCAGAGCGGGACAGTATGCAGCTGCCCAGTAAAAATCCCTCGTCCTGGTCCATTGAGGAGGTGATGCAGTTTGTGAGGGACGCTGATCCCACAGCATTAGCTCCTCATGCTGAACTCTTCAGAAAACATGTGAGTTCACTTTTACCACCAACAAAATCACTCACAAGCAGCATTCAGTGTCCAACCAGTCCGCTCCCACAAGCTTTTCTGTCTATTTTTATGACAGTTTCTGATGTGACATAAAGCTCAGAATAGACTGAAACAACCAGAGCAAGTTGTTTCTTGGTTACAATGATGAGGAGTGCATCCTCATGTAATATATGATTTATTACCTGAAAAGGAGCAACAGTGACAACGGCACAAACAAGTCAGAACTCTCTGAAAACTGACACTGGTGCAGCTCTTTCCTGTATGACTGGAAACAACTGCAAATGACAGAAAAACACAATGTTGAAGCAGGGCCTAAGGCTTTGATTTTTTTTCTATTATTAAGTTTGGCTGCAGTAGGTCATTTATTTCTCAGTGCAGTATTTCAATATAATGAGTCCCGTTCCTCGTTTCCACAGGAGATTGATGGAAAAGCTCTGATGCTGCTACGGAGCGACATGATCATGAAGTACATGGGTCTGAAACTGGGGCCGGCGCTGAAGCTCTGCCATCACATAGACAGGCTGAAACAAGGAAAACTGTAACGGGAGCCAGGACAGCAGCGTCCCTGCCAGACCCATGAGCAATAAGCCCTGAGAGAGCCAGCGTTCGGACACTGACTCATGAGGCAACGCGGGGGCTACATGTTACTCTAGACTCCAGCTCGAAGGACTGACGAGATGTTACGACTTCATCCTGACTTCCAGAGTGGAGAAAGTGTGCCGTGCATTGCTGACACATTACCTCATCCCCTCATCAGTGAACAAAAAGCTGTTCAAGTCTGACGGACGCCATTTGACTCTTTGAAATCCCAAAGGAAAAGAATCCCTGTAGTGTTTACATTGCATAGCACATGTGCGCACGTGGACACGTTTTTTTACGGAGATGAAATCTTTTGATCCTGGTTTTGGATCCCCAAAGATGGAGAATGTTTCTTCTTATATAATGTTTTTATTATTGTTGAATTTCCAGTTAATAAGGAAGGGTTGATATTACTGAAAAAAAAAAAAAAAAATCCATTAGATGTTCTTCCCCATGCTCTTCAAGAGAATTTGGATGCTCTCTTGTCTGTGCTGTTGTATAGCTGTTTTCACTCTTCACATGTATGCCTCACGTATGGGTATATACGCCTGCCTGAAGAATGCTAATGTCAGTCAGCTCCATTTCGTTCACACAACGCTAAACAGATATTTTCTTTGCTCGAACATCTCCAACATCTCCTGCATCCTGGTAGGGATCACGTTGACATTTCTGAATGAACATCACCTTTATTTTTATTTTTTTCTTTTACACGAGCGTCCTGCAGGATCATCATCATCTGCTGTGTGTGTGTGTGTGGCATGATGTATTATTGTGTCTTAGCGGGCCCTACGCTGCCTCCTACTGGTCTGGACCCCACACAGTTCTTATCAGCATCGAAACCGTCTGCATCACAAGCTCTGAGTCGACTTAGAAGTCATGGGTTTATCAATTTCAATGGACAGATTGTTTAGGAGGTGCAAGTCCGGCAATTCTAAGGGCTTTCTATGTTTAGTTTTGATGTAATATTTTTTATCAGTCATGATCATGTAAGCTCGTCGGTCGACCTGCGACCTCAGTGTTGTCACTTTTCGACCGTTCCAATCACTGTTAGCAATGAAAACAGATGTGTACAGTTTTATGGGTTTAACCATGAATATCAGCGACAGAATGTACATTTTGTAGAAACTTAATATTTTAAGGATATCATATACATTAAGTTAGAAATGTGAAGATAAAAAGGGGAAGGGGACGTGGTGAATATTTCACAGTGGGTTCCATTCTGCTCTTTAATACTTAACACAGCGCTTTTAGTTCAAATACTCCCCGTTAATAGACTCTGCCTTGCTTTACCTATGACATTTCTCAGGTTTATGTGGTCTTTGTTAGTACAAGCTTTTGTAGCATACTGTTTATAATATACTTAACAGAATTTTACTGTTATTCCCTTCCTTGATTTAAAAAAAAAAAGACTCGTGCCATATGATATTCAACACAGGATCGAAGTGCTGTTGATTTCCCTCTCTTGCATCTTCTTTTTAAGTACTTGAAAAATATGTGTTGCAAAAAGTCACTTGTCCATTATGTCACACCAGATAAACAATATGTGTTTATGATGTTGTGTATTTCCTTTTTTTTTTTTTTTTATAAACCTATCAAAAACAAAAGGATGCGCATGTGTTGTTTCTGATTACAATAAAGTATTAAGACTGAGGAGGTATTTTCACTGATGGGCAGAAGGTTGCTGAGTTATTTTACTTAATTTCACCAGTTTTCCTGACAAAAAAATATAATTAGTTTAATTTTAAAATGATTCATTCTCGACATCATTACTCGTTTTTCAGTTGATATAAAAAAATCTTTGCACAGTTAAAAAACACGAAAGAGGATCAGAAAGTCCAGCAGATTCATCAGTGTGCTCGGTTAGTGCTGAATTTATCGTAAACACTTCTCGTTCTTAAAATGGCATCCAGACTTTTCAGCCTCCTAAACTGCAAAGCATTTACTTTTACACTTGAAGGGGCCTGATTTATAACAGAGAGCTTGCAATCAATTTGGATCTTAAGAATGACTTCAGCTGAAACCCACGTGTAAGTAGTTATGTAGAAAACATCACTCTGATGTGGAACTTATCTTATCTCTACAGAAAGTTTAGATCTCAGTGATTTTCCTGCTGGTGATGTAGGGGTACTGCAGTTTGGGACACACTTGAATCCGAGCCTTTGGTGAACTCTGCACAATCAATTTGTTGTTATCAATTGAAAGGTGACTGTTTTGTTTTTCTGTCCCGTCTCGTTCATTGCAACAGCGACACGCTCAAGCTGTGTCTGTCTGCCAACTATTAAGTTTGTCAAATAAAACATGCTTCCTGGCTTCAATCTCTTCTACCACCACCTTAATCTTGTTTAAAGAAGTTTATTTTTTCTTTCAGTCCGTGACTAAACCCTCTCTTGTGCTTGCATAATAAACAGCGAAATAAAAAACAGGTGGGCCAAATTAAGTAAATTTGAGTTTTATAGCTCAAAGATGCATTACCTGCCGAAAATTATAACCTGCAAAGTTTCCACATTAAAAAGTTGAAAAATGACTGAAATTTTTGTATATTTTGTTAAGTAGCGATTCACATTATTAGAAATATTTCCAACTGGTGAAAAAAGTAAAGAAGGAGGTTGGCGAACGTAACTAACCACATAATTTGAATCAAATTTTAATATAATAACTTGTCTGTGACAATTCTGCCTGAGTCAAGCAAGCAGATTTTCATCTGCAATGAAGGCTGTTTAACAAGGAAATAAGCAGTTTCATAAAAATGAACACTGAAGTGAAAACAAACCACTCTAATGCAAACGTGATCCCTTCATGTTAAATTTTTTATGTAAGTACCCATTAAGATTACTTTAATTAATCAATTCTGACAAGGGAACAATCTTTCACTTTACCTGTTTTCACTCCCTTCCCCAAAAAAACACTGACTGACTAATTATGGATGTGCTTATGTTGAAGAAAAGGCAGAGACACAAACTCAAACCTTGGACATTTTAGTTCACTTCCATATAAAAAGCACACATACTGTACAGTAAGCAGACATTTACCTGCCAGCACATTTCAACTGGTGTTTCTTCACTGACATCTTCATTTAAATAACAGTTTTCAGAGGCAAAAAAGGGCTTCGGGAGACAGACAGTTAGAAAGGAAGCTGTCTTTACATCCAGTCACACTTTAGTCTCCCAACTGACCGTCTAGTATTTACACGGATTGTATAAATAAAAGTCGTACAAACAATAAATTAGGGTGAAATCCTGTACAACCAGAGTGATCAGTTCAAACTACTAAGACACAGAGCTCTCTGTTGAATGGACTGCACATGAGTTGCTAAGGTACATTGATATAAATAAAGACCCAGTAAAAATTTGAGCTTCCTGGTATTTTTCCATCCGTCCTTTGTTCATCCAGGCAGCCCGTGACTGTTGGTTCTTGGCCTTTTATTCACAGATTTCATAAATGCTATAATCCAAAAAGGGGCAACACAGTTTTAGTAGAGTAGGTAGTTACAACACCCTGTAATGTTTTTAACTAAACTATGACAAAGTGCACTGGATAGGATAAATAAACTGACACACAACAATACTCTCACATTCACAACTCCGATCAGAATCATGGGACAGAAAACAATACTATGATCCACAAACACAGTAAAAGTACAGGCTTAAGTGGAAAAGATCGGGGTCCAATCAGACTGCAGGCATTTGGATGCTTCTCTCTTATTACGCTGGCATAATAGTATTTTGAAAAAAAATCTCTCACACACCTACTTGAAATGCCGCTTTCTACCTTTTTACCCACAAAGGGGACTTATGACTGTGCCACTGGGCAGACACTCAGCTAATGACATCATTTGAGCTCAACTGGAGGTATTTTTGTTCAAGCTGAAAACCCAGCGGTGAAGCCCAGCACACTTTAATACATGAGTGTTATTAAACTCCTTAAAATTGTCCCAAATTTCTTGTTGATGTTTTGATGCATTCATTAATTATTGCAATTTTTTAATATGATCTATATGATAGAAACTGATTGTTTGTATATTAATTTTGAATTGATTCTAACTTAAAAATAGTATTTTGAAAAAAAAAAAGAATATGTCAGTTTATACAGATGACCTGTGAGCATGAAGACATGAAAGAACTTTGACTCCAGGCAAAATTTAAATTGCAAAAATGTAAACTTGATTATTACAGGACACCATCTGTTGTCAAATAGTGTGATGCTGTAGTAGTAAGTAAAATCTTTGACCCATCTGGTAAGTCTGGTGTTTTTAGGTCTTATGGTTCCAGCAGTTAGCAGCATCTTGGACCCCAAACTACACAAAACCAAATGTTTTACACAGAAAAGTTTGATAAATAGAGGGGCAGTGGGGAGTTTTATCAATACTGATTCTAATAACTGACTAACACACTTCACAATTATATGAAAAGTATCTTCTCTCATCGAAGCCAAGAGCAAGTTTTTATTTCTTCTTTAATCTGACTGTTCCCTTCACATTTTCAGTTGATTTAATAGATGGAATCAATATTAAAATCTCAACCTAGATTCACTTCATTAGTCTGTTAATGGAAAAAGCAGAGGATCCTGGTGTTTTATACACTTGCTCTTAAGTGTTTTCTCAGCTTTGTCTTATTTAGTTAGCAGAGAGAACAGCTATTCTCCAGTAAAACTTTCCTTACGTTTGGACAGACTTGTAGAAGGTTCTGTTTGAATGTGAAAACAATTAATACATCCCTTTTTCCCTGCTGTTACACATAAGAATGCATTATGGTCGAGACCAATGGCTTTTGCCAACCTTCATTATGATGAAATTGTGGCGCTGGCCCTGCCAAGTCATTATTAGCCTGTCAGGCTAAACCCTACCAATCAGAGGAGAATGAATCGCTCCACTAAGCTACTGATGAATCAGGGGATTTCCAACGATGGGACATGTTTTAACAGTCATGTCCTGCCAGTCCTGCTCTGCTCTGAACTGTGAGAACCTCGACTATCAGGGTTTTTTTTTTTTTAGGATTTCAGTGCACTTAAACAAAAATTACATGTGGAAACAAACCATGACCCAAACTGGAAAAATGGAACCCATGTGTCTCTGCTGTAATTATAAAGTTCAAAAATGTTTTCAGCATCTCCAATTCATAAAGACAATCTCCAAAGCCACATGGAGAACCCATTAAGCTGCCATACACACAAACATTTTGGGTTTAGCATAACACTGTAGAGTAGTGCATAACAATAAAACACAGCAATTAAAAAAAAGTCCAGTGGAAAGCATTTCTCTAACTACTGTGTCACACTGTCAGACATTCATGAGCCTCAGTTTATGCAACAGTTGGAGGCAAACTCTGAGCTTTGATTGGAGATTGAAGTGTATGAGTTTGATTACAGAACGTCCCCACATGTGTTTTATGTTACACGCTCCGGAGGGATTACCAGAGAGTGGTCTGGCTATTAATCCCCTCCACTGAGCAGTTTCACTTCCTGGGCAGCAGTGCTGCAAGTCTCTGCTTCTTCATGGGCAGGAAATGGATCTCTTGTGAGCTGACCTTCTTCAGTTTGATAGCTCTGCTCTTGGAGACCTTTTTTAAAGGGTTGTTGGGGTCGTGCTGCTCCCCCTGTGATGCTGACGGCACTCCGTAGAGCTGCTGCAAAGGTGCCCCCTGGTTGCCGTCCCGTTTGATGGAAAAGTTCTTGGTGGAGACTCCTGAAAGGCCTTTAATCTTTCCACAGAGGATGGCAGGGATTGCGTCCTTCACTGAGACTATGACCTTGGCTGTCTGTGAGGTGCTGACTATTTCAAGGTTTCCGGCTCCGCTGAGAGACGCCTCCTGACCCCGAGAACTAGACCCTCCAGCACTGCTGTCAACAACCCACTTATGCTGCCGACTGAACTCCAGAGAAGCCAGACTGCCCAGGAGTTTGGAGTCTAAACTCCGAGTGCACTCGACCCCCAGAGACAAAGAAGTACCACTAGAATCTTGACCAGAATGAAAAGCCACTTCTCTGCCTGACTGAACACATTTTTTCCTCACTCCAGGCACTGATAGGTCGAGTACACTGTCCTGCTGTGGACTGGGGTATTCCTGTTTTAGTTCTACTGGACATGCTCTGACAGAAAGGTCCAGAGCCTGTCCTTCATCTTGAGGAAGTGAGGTTGGGGACAAGTTTTGTTGCTGGAACGATTGCATGCTTCTGCTAGAAGACAACATGGGAGAGGTAGTATCTTTTGGAGAAGTCTGAGTGCTTTTACTCACAGTGCAAACTGGTTTTGGCATGTTCCCCTTTGAGTCCTCGGTCTGAGGGACAGGAATGGGGATGGGAAGAGGGACAGGCAGTGGCACTGGCAGGGGTATGATGACAGGGTAGGGAACTAGAAGGGTGGCAGGGGGTACTAACGGTGCCAAAGGGGAGGTGTAGGGAGGTGTGAGGGGAGGAAGTGGGAAAAAGGTAGAACCTGGTGACTGGCACGATGATGAGCTGGCCTGGGAAGGGAAGAGATCCTGCAAAATGGCTGCAAAAGCCGGGTTCTGAAGGAGAGAGAGCAGATTATCATCCTGTGTTTGTCCTGCTGACTTCTGGTCAACAGCTGGAGGTAAACCAAATGTTAAAGGATTCTGACACAGGATGTTGCTCTGGAGTGGCAGCTGAGGGCAGTTAGCGGTCTGAGGAATCACAGAGGGACTCATGTGCTGGATTACCTGCTGATCCAAGACCAGGGGAAGTGAAACTGGGCTCTGGCTTGTTATCAAGTACGGTGCTGCCCCCATTTGGCCGAGCTGAGGCCCAGCTGCTCCTGCCATCTGGAGGTGAATGGGCAGCATCAGCGGGCTCTCTCCCAGGCACACTGGATGTAGTACAGTTGTGGCCACTTTAAGCGCCACACCTCCTGGAGATTCAGCAGTGGGACTCACTACTGATGGCGCAGGAGGCTCTAGGTTAGAGAGCCCTTCTTTGCTCAGCTCTGTCCCACTGCTGTCACAGGAATCAGCAGGGATGGATGGATTTACTCCATCATCCACTTTACTCTGGATTTCTCCTCCCACCTCAGCGCTGCACACATCAGTCTGGGACTGTGTCACGGTTACAGACACATCATCACTACCCTCCATAGTTCAGTCTTAAGAGTCAGTCCAAATGTACATCCAATGCTAGTGACAGGTCTTCTCCATTATTCTTTTAGGCAGCCCTGAAATACAGGAAACAGAATGTTAAATTATATGCAGAAGTTTCAAGAATGTATTATAATGTGGAAAATTTTACACATGTACCCCAGACAGTTCACAGTGTTGTTGGATTCACTGGAATATTTCCTTTGAGCCATTTGAAGGACACTTGCTCCATGTTGTGTCTCATATAGCACAGCAAATTTTATTGGCGTTATTAATAGCTTTTATACGTTTTAACTATTACAGCAAAATATTCAATACAAAAATCAAATAAAAACAAAAGGGCTCTTCAGAGATTAAGTATTGCACTTCCATAAACTTGGGTGACTTGTGAGAAGCACATTAAAGAAGGTTCAAAGACTGAGAAGCTAACATTTCCTTACTTTTGGTCTCTTGTGCAAGTATGGCTCCAAAATACACTGGTCCCAACATATCCCACAATGAAACCCTCTCTGCCTGGTAAAAGTCCACATCTTGAAACCCCACATCTTCAATTTTTTACACAAACTGTCTGTGATGAAATGTTTAATCTCCAAGCCCAGTCTGAGATAACCCAGATGACATCACTATGGCATCATCAAGGTCAAAGTCTCTTGAAAAAGCTCCTCCAGCATCACCAAGTAGAACATAACCAATATTTTTTCAGGCTCCACTTTTAACAGACTCTGACAAATAAAGTGGCCATGTCCAACAAACTGGCTTGGCTCCTCCACTTAAACTGGTGGAAAATGTTTCCCTTTGGCAGAAAAATAAAACATACAATTAAAATGCATTATGGGCCTTAAAACGTATCCCAAACAAACAGTTGCAATAAACTGAATGAAAATGAGGGGATTTTACAGTTCATTAGATATCATCATGAGTAACCAAGTTAGAGCAGAGCCATTGTAATATAACACAGGAAATTGAGAGTGGGAACATGGCTGAGGCTGTCTGTTCTATGTCCCAGAGCCCAATTATCCCCAGCTGGTACTGTGATTAAAAATTAAAAAGGTAAACAGAGATGGATCCAAAACGGAGGTAATGACAATTTAGCTGTTACATGCCTCATGTAAACCGCTATGAATTGTTCATGTGCTACAAAAATATACAGATATTAGGAATAAAAGACAATTAACAGATTTATAGATAATAAAATTAATTATTAATAGACGTAGCCCTGAGCCAAAACAAAAAAATATCCAGTTGTTTTTTGTCTGATTGTTGACCTTAGACAACATTAAAACAGATCACCTGCTTTCTGAATTCAACAGCTGAGACAACTGGTCTTAATAACAACATAACCCTCACTCCATTTTGCGGTTTTCCTGCTTACACACATTCTGTAAAGGCTTTGCATCTTTGCATTTTGCCAATCTTTCCGTTCCTCCCCTCCTCCACTAATCTCTCTTGGTTTAGGTCTCCAAATGAAGGGATTTCAGCCTGGGGTAATAAGCCATATGCAGCTAAAGGGACAGCAGTGTTTCATATGCAAGACCAAGGACCCCCAAGCTACAATATCTACATAGAAAAGCTTGAAGTGGAATAAATTACCCAGTTCATAATTGATCAACTATCTATCTATGTATCTATCTATGGTCCCAGGAGAGCGTCCCAGTAGTTAGAAAGCTTTTATAATCCTACTGTGTGTTGGATTTCCTCTTTGGTACATGACACTTCCACACAACACATGTCCTGCCTGCACAGGCTGTCAACCCTCATCCATCTGTAGTGATAAAACATCCCTTGGGTGCCTGGAGATACAACGCATCCAATGTCAGCACTGTCAATTATTCATACTGATGGGAGCAGCAAGGATAATGTGTTCAGGTCTTGTGAAGGGAAACACTTTAAACAACCTAAAATGTACCAACCAAGTATGCCATACAGTTTAAGTGAAAAACTCAATTAAATGCACACATGCAGTTCTAATTTTCTGAAAGCGTGACACTATGTTTCTCAGCTGCCTTCATGTGGTGTTGGGTTGCCTCACTGAGCAGAGAGGAGGAGCTCTCTATCCCTGCAGGCAGTTTTATATTGTTCTGTAGCATAGATGAGACATTGTAATATGGCTCTGATGGATTACACTGGGGATTCTACAGCCAGACGTCGGCTGATAACCTTGTTGCTGTTTTACACATGGGAAAGGCCTGGGAAGTGCGTGCACCTCGGGAATACAAAAACATGCCCAAACATACCCTATAAGAACCTAATAAAAGCTTTTCTGCATTTATAGCTCGAGGCTTCAGTTCCCTTGCCTTTTCCCGGTTGGAGCTGGTGGCTGTTTAGGGGTCAGTCATGGGCCAGCAGGTCATCGTTGTCTATATGCATGGAAGACACTAATGCAGCACATATTCTGCTTGTCCTCAAGACTCATCCTTTATGTTTTAGACTCACAGGCCAGAGAAAAAGGACTGGAGAAATCAGAATCCAAGCAAAGACATGGGCAGACATCTGTCTTCTACACATATACAGCATCCATGAGCAAGACTCTTCCAGTAAGGAAATTATAAAGAAAGCTGGATCTAATGCTATAAATTAGGACTGAATAGGAGATTAAGATCTGTTCTTTTTTTTACAGTCTCTGTTGCATGCCAGGAAGTTTGTGGCAAGACACTTCCTGCTTGATAATGTGGTCATGAGGTCTGTGACATGATAACGCCTCACTGACCAATATGAAAGAAGTCTTTCTTGGCTAAGACACCCCTACTGTCACATACTCTAATGGTTTGGCCTGATTATGCACAAAGTGAGGAAAATAGCTCACGTAATAAACTCAGTTTAATGGCCCCTCTGATTGTAATTTAGTTGTCAGGCTGAAAAATCTTTTCTTGTTCAGCCTTATTTATGAGAAGACATAAAAACAGTGCCAGTGAGCATTCCTTCGATCCTTCAGATCAGGTGACCTGATGCTAAGCAGTAATCACAACCAGGATGACATGTTGTTGCTCTCTCACCCTTCAGCAGTTCACAGCTCACTGCTCACTCCTCTTTTTCACTTGAATCATGTGAGTAGTACGATGTCAAACTCTGCAGATGAACAGCAGAAGGAGGAAGTTTAGCCAGCAGAGACTAGAGTGAGCCAAAGTACACAGAGACCATGTTCATCTCTGTTTTTTCCCCATTACATTATCTGACTCTGTGACTTTGCTTTGTCTCTCTGTTATCACAGAGAAAAGAGGTTAAAGGACAAGGTCACATCAGCATTAATAAAATAACTCAAGTCAGTTAAAATCTTTTGTATGTCTTTAGTTGCAATAAAAAAACGTATCTTTCCTTACTGTTGGTCTTCATTTGTTCCTCTTTACTTTCAAAGTTCAAGTAAACTTAAATAAACCCCAGTCCTTTTGGCCAAGGATTAGCTGCTGCCATCTCTTCCGGTTAAATCTAACTCCTCTTTTACAGCCAAAACAGACCAGCGTACAGCTGTTAAAGTTCAGAATATAGAGTCTGAGAATTGTCAGAAAATGAAACACAACCTTATTACCACAAATAGCTTTAGGTTAAACACATTAATCTTCCTAAATCCAGCTTGAAAAAAGAGACTTTCCCATTTCCACATAATAATACAGTTTAAAGATAAGGCTGTTAAAATAGCACCAGTCCAATGCAATTTTCAGTTAATATGAGCTAATGTAAGAAACATGCAACAAAAAAAAACTGAAATCTTTTCATTGAATGAAAGCAAGGTTATGTTTTTATTTAAGGTCTGATAAGAAAAGTAACACATCTAATTCTGTTTTTAACTCCCACATCATCTGTAAGAGGTTTTTGTTCACCAGCCAACAACAGCTTAATTGAGTAAATAGGCAAGAGGGGACCTAACAGCAAGCCAAATAAAATCCCTCCCCTGTCCCTGTTACCCTAATGATTTCCACATTTCCTTTTTTCTCCTCGCCTCATTGATGGAATGTATACTTTACTACGTCATTACCAGGGAGAAAACAAAAACAACTGCACTGCACACACTCTTCTTCTTTGCTCATATAAGATTTCCTTGTTATCTGCGTGATTTAATGCTCAGAGGGAACAAAGTACCAGGGATAGATGGAGCATGGCTTATGATCTAAAGGTCATTGGCCTCAACACCCCTTCGCTCCAATAGCCAATTACATCTCATTAGCGAGACACATGGAGCCTCATTCATGAGCTTCACATCCTCAGACTGATGCAGGCTGCGCTCACATCAGTGCAGATTTTCTATTATTCAGCTGGTTGTCCTTCAGCTGATCCCCTAAATCCCACAGTAATAGTCAAATTTGATGAATAATTTAGCACTTCTAATTAAACCGGTTGGTTTAGTCGTCACTGTACGATTTAAAGTCACTTTTTATCCCTTTCAGATGGCAAAACAGTGAGAATATTCAACTATGTTCTCATGTTAAAATATATTTATACGAGCGCTACAAGCTTGGGACAATTATTGTTCTATTTATATGTATATATGAACCCTTTTTAATTCATTATCAAATGGGTGGTTGGACACAATGAATACATATATTTAGTGTATGTTTAAAGCTTACAGTAAGGATTACACAATTTTCCTTGAACAATGATCTTAAAATTATAATTTGCATTTAAACGATTAGAAATTAGAAGGCATATGGTGATTTCTTCTACATATGTTAGCTCAATATAGAAATACATATAAGGATGTTCAGCAGCAACCCGATAGCTAAAATTTGCGATTTATTACACCAGTCCTGTGATAGCACATGTGACAACACTAATATACGCAAATGCACAGGCTATTAAAGTCCAGGCTATTGTAACAGGCCCTGAGCGAGACTCTGCCGGGTTCATCTGAGGATATTTTCCTTGTTTCCTCACCGGTGACATTTATATTTCCCTACGGCGCAGCGGTACCGTCTTCCCGGACCGATACGCACATTATGAGCCCGCTGGCTGATGTGTCTGCTCCGTCAGAAAGCCGAAGGTTCGCCATGAAAGAAGCGGGGAGGCTGTGCGTCGTTTCTGCGCACGTCTCCCCTCATCACACGGCAATATCATGAAGAGGGCGCGTGACGCTCCGCTGCCATAAAGACAGCAGTAAGCAGCAGACAGAAGGGTCCTCGTGCTCAATCACAACCGTTTTTTTAAAGTTCCTGCTCAACTGACGTTTGATGTAAAAAACGAGCTCGCGCTGACTGACAGTAACGGTTTCTCCACACAAGCTAGCTGCGCAAATCGCCCCTAAAATTGAGGGAAAATGGCTTTAATGCGATTTAAAACCAAGACCGTGCCACTAGCTAAATAATACCCAGTTAATCCACGTGCTTATGTTGAAATTTCCCAATGTTTCAGCGTGTAAACGACGTGCAAATCAGAAAAAAAACCTTGGCTCACCCTGTTTCATCTCCTCTGCTTTAATGTAATTCTTCTATAAAATTCCAGTTTTTGCTACAAACAACAACATTTACTCACTTACCAAGCGGACGAGCGCATTAGCAGCTTTCCAGGTCGGCTGAACTTCCTTAATTATCAGTGAACAAGACCCGTGATACTTTAAAATAAATAGATAAGGCTTCTATTTATCTCTTCATTGCGGTCCAGTCGTACAGACTCCAGACTGAAGCTGCGCACGCAGCACCGTCAGCGGGTCCACCCTCCTCCCCCTCCTCCTCCCCACACAGGGACAGATACAACAAATAAAATAAAACCCCCAAAAATTATACATGCATAAATTAGATAGTATCAACACCGCCTATTTATCTAAAACCATGAAAACAATTACATTAATTGTAAGTATAAAAAATAAACCATATTGTAAATAGTTACAAAACATTGTGTGTTCATAATACGTCAATTTCGCTTAATTCCATAGGTCTACATTATAAAAAATACATAAAAACATGAATATAAGAAATTCTAAAATAAAGTATGTAATTTGATAGTTACCAAAAGGGAAATGAAGCCAGTATTCATCAAGTGCACATCTAATAAGTTAAATAATTTTATTAGTTTGCATAATCGAGGCAATGGCTCCCAATTTGAGGGGCAGGGCCTCCACAAGGGGTCGCATATTGAAGGGGATGTGGGATTAATGAAGGGAAAGATACGCAGAAAAAATATATTCTATTATCCAGTCTTTCACTAAATCTTTCATTTCTTATAAATAAGCAGAAAATTTATCAACATGTCAAAAATGTAGATGTAACCATGTAATTTGCCTATAACGAGGCCATATAGTTGAGCAACAATATACAAAGATTCACAGTGATACATGAATAGTTTTTTAAATGACCAGACTTTAAATCAAGATAGGGGTTTTTTTTTTTTTTTGCAAACATCCATTTTCTCCTTTAAATTTGAACCAAATTACAGACCCCTATAATATTAAAGTGTGGTGTGGACCAGGCTGTAATTTGGCATATGTAAATATATGACTGAGACCACACCTCGCATAAACTGAAACCAAATAATTAAATCTAACTGATGATGATTATAACCACAAAAAATGTCCAAAAACCTCTACTGAAGGAACCGAAAGAGGGGAGTGACCTCATCATAAAGCCAACATATATATATATATATAATGAAAATAAGGTTAAAAAATGCACAGAAATAAAATACCATGTAAGTATGTGAGGGTCATGAAAATCCCACAGCTTGTGAGTACAATTTAGGAGCAACATAGAAACAGAGGATGATTTCTGAATGCTGGAAATGCTTTCAAACTGTATTTTATTTTTTATTTTAAAGCTGCTGATGACAGAGGCAGAGGAGAGTGGTGTTTGGCAGCTGTGGATGAAAGTCTGGTAGTGACAGGCCCGGGTGAGCAGGATCCCCTGGGTCTCCATATCAGTCCCAGCCAGCCTCAGGCTCTGCCTCGGGGCCCCGGGGCCTCTCATTGTTCCGCAGGGAGTCTGTTTAATGCACTATAATGAGCCTCACAATACACCCTGGTGGCCTGGTGGGGAGTTTGGTGTGGTTGCCTCCTCCATGTTCCTCCCCCCACCCTTTTTACAGTCAGTATTACTCACATGGAAGGAAGAAAAGCTCAGATCAGGACTAAATGTGTTGTTTTTGTGACTCGAATTTAATAACAATGAATATTAGACAGTTTTCTACTTACAGAGTGGACAGATATCCCTGCAGGTGTTCTTATCTAGACTGTCAGAATCAATTCATTCTGTGTGGATCAGCCCCAGAAACAGACATTTATGCTACACATGATAGAAAATCTGTCACTCAACGTTAAATTCACAGAGACTGAATGATTCTCCATATTATCATCTTGTCCCTTCAAATAGACATAACACAGCAATATTAATTTTAATCATTACTTACATGCAATGAGTCATCTGGAGGTCCTTTGATTTCACTTTACATTTAGGGGCAGTGTAAAAATAACTGTGTTGAGGAGGGAGGATGAATATTTTAATTTTTTTTTCTTTTAAAAAGCAAGACCCTTCCTAAGGTTATCAAAATTTATTGGACCCTCTTTCGCGGAAAAAAATGCAACCACCTTTCACACAGTATCCCAAAATAGTACATTTATGACAAACTAGTAACAATACAGACACATATATTTAATGAAGGCCAGTTATATAAACTTGTACCATAATTAAAGCCTAAGAAACTCACAACCAGATAATTTTCGTACAGTCCCTTAAGTCTGCAGACTTGTGTCCTTTTGAAGGTCTTTACTGGTCCTTTGTCTGTGCTCTTCATAATCACACGATGATAAAAGTCTTGTTGGGCCGACTTCTGCTTTAAAGGCTTGTGTAATATCTATGAAGCCTACTGTCTTTAAAGCCGGAGGGCAAATAATGGCACAAAGACAAAGACAAACACTGAAAGAAAGACATCTCTGTAGTCAGACACCATCAAAGCCTTGGGGATGACTCCTTGTGGTTATGTAGGGTGGAGCTGATCTTGGATCAGTGTATTTTAGTTTTATACTCCGTCTAAGCACACTGAACACTGTGATATGCTCCATTAATTTCTCATGGGAACAAAATACCTAATTTCTACACCACCTACAACTCCATCCTCATGCCAAGCCATCATGTCTCCAATGGTAATAGAGGTCAAAGTTCGTGGTCAGTGTGCCCTTTGATTGGTGCCCACTATAAGTGTCAAACAGCCAAACAGTCGTGGGCTTTGTTTACCTTTTTTTTCTTCATGTACAGTCTCAGTTCAGTTGACATGCACCGACGGAGAACAAGGAGTTTTTGTCCGTCACAGGCCAGTTTGACATGAGCCAGAACAACAAAGGGAATTCACATTGACTCTGGGGCTGGACGGCAACCATGAATGCATGAGAGTGACGTAACACATGCAGAAACGACTGGTAAATAACTACAGCTGAGCCTCGAGAGGAACCTGTCCAGATGAGAGATGTTAAACAAACCTCAGCCATGTTTTTTCTCTGGCCAGGACACAAAGAGGCCTAATTTAAATTTACTCTGAAATTTGCATTAGCTTATACCCAGTGGACATTCTCCTGAGATTTCAGCTGAAGGGCGCCCTCCAGTGTCATCTTCAATTAATGTTGGCTGTGCCATTTTTTATGATATAGAATATTACTCAGACCTGTAAAGGGTGTATTTTGGTTTAAGAAACAGATAAAAACATAAGATTTATGTGCTTAAAGTCAGGATAGTAAACATTATATAATTATCAAGCATTTTGCTTGCAGTGCAAAAGAAAAAATGGTTAGTGTAGGACAGTGTTTTAAATTGTTTTATTATTGTTTTAATTGTTTTATATTTCATGCTCACATTTACATTTATTCATGCACAGAGCCTTAATTCTCTAAAGGTTGTAATGTCTTTTTCTTGTTGAACCACTCTGAGAAACCAAACACAGCCTTTTACAGCCTTGTTTTATTGTAAGATATGGCGCCATCTTTTGAAAGTAAAGGTGACACTGCAGCCACATGTATTCCATTTATGAGAACCACACAAATTAAGGGATTATTTCAGATACTTCTGTAAAAATAGCAGCACTACATCATTAGAATACTTAATCAAATTTAAAAGTTCAAATGTTTCTGAAGTACTCAAGTATTTTGCGAAATGTATTTTAGGTAGCCTCCTACCACTCTCAAAAGTACTCAATGGCCCCTTTGAATGTTTAAGCACTTAATATTATATTACAATACATTAGGTTGAAGGTAACATTGTATTGTACCTCGCTGAGCTTATTAGACCATACCACATGCTATAGTTAATCAATCATCAGTAGTCAATAACATCTTCAATTTGTCTACTGCATGAGTACCTGAGTAAATGTACTGAGTTCCATTACACTTCTGGTACCACAAATACAGCTTCTGTTAGAGTAAACCACAACATAAGGTCCTTTATTTTTTATGAGACCAAGTAAAAACTATAACACCTTTAAAACAAGACCAATAAACATCATCAGTGACCCAGAGAGCCGTTTTTTTTAAAGCAGTCACATTTATTTGTCTTTTTACACACATTTGCTAAGCAGCTTGTTGTGCTAGCACTTTGCTTTGATAGGATTTACTATGGGATTTCCACAATGCTTACTAAAAAATAAATACAAGACAAAGTGTTCCACAGCTCAAAAATATACAAAGGTTTGAAATTAATGTAAACTTTGAAAACATTTTATTTTTTTTTTACATAAGAAACAATTCATCAACCTTTGCGACAATCCCCAAAAGTTGTTGTATTTACAAGTTTGTACAAAAAAATACAAAGCTGATACCTACAGTATAGAGAGGTCGATCTGAAGTGAAATGAAACGCATCTAGTACCGTAAGTTACGTTGTAGTTCTTTAGTGTTGGTTTTTGTGTTTTCAGTCAAGTAAACGAGAAGAGAGAGAAACAGTTTGATGCCGCTAACGTGCTTGTTCTAGCCTTTGGCAGAAGCATCTAGTCCACTCCTAAAGTGTATGCAGGGTGTGAATATTATTCAAGGAAAGTCAAACAGCTCCATGTAAAAGTCTATAAATATCTCCAGGTACAGCAAGAGACGAATGAAACTTCACAAACATCACTTTATCAGTGCAAAAAAACAAAAACAATAAAAAAATAAACAGGTTGGAATGAAGGTTCACAGACATAACCCATTGTGTACCCTGTTTTATGACATTGCATTAGTACGGAGTATCATTAAGGCCAAAATTAAGTTGATATTTACAGTGTACCTTAGGGAAGAGCAGCCTTCCACAGGGCAATATGGCTACATAGACTCTTTCATTTTTTGCATAATGGCTAAGCACCATCACTGCAATGAACACCATGTATTTTATTGAATATGTGGGACTCAGAGCTCCAGGGTTACAACTAAAAACCTCACTTGTAGCTTATGACTGTTCGTGCCATCTTTTAATGACATAAATGAGTTGCTTTACTATTCATTTCTGCAACCAGTGTCTGAAATAAGATTTAAAATTTGTCTCTTATAAACAAGATAAGCATCTTAATATTATATGTTATCAATAATACCAGCAATTAACTACATATGGCCATCCAAAGATGTTAGCATTTCTGTAATCTGAAGGTGTTAAACTGAATCAGGGAGCGTGCAGAGGTTTTTTTTCTGTGCCAGTTATAAAAAATAAATAATTTCGGTTTGTTGTGACACAGAATATCGTGGCAGGTTAGATTTTGATGGGGAATAAAATAGTCAAGCATTTGGTACAAAAAAAGCAACAAATGCCATGTTTCTAAACCCAGAACTTGTTCTTTTCATCACGGATGATAACCTAGCTCCAAAGTTAAACCTACATCCGCCATCAAAACCCAGAAATCTCACAAAAACACTCAACTTGCTGAGGCTCAGGCTACAGAGACCCCTAAAGACCCTAAACATTTTATTTTATGCACACAAGTCATCATCTTGTACAAGCAAAGTAATAACTTCCACTGGTGACCTTTGATTAATCGCTTTGCATATTTCCTGTTGACTCTTAGAAAATAAAAGCATCAAATATCACAAAATATAAGACACCCACATATTGTAAAATAAGGTTATTGTTATTCTATTATTGCTATCATGATCTTTATTGTGCTGAATTTTGAAACATTTTTAGGTATTAGATGCTTTTATTTTCTGAAGTGAAGACAGGAAATAAGCAGAGATAAAACAAAGGTCACTTAGACAAGTTATTTATTAATTTGTGTGCACAAGATAAAAAAAACTTATATCAGTGACCTCTGTGTGTCATCTCTCTACTTATTTCCTGACTTTACCTTTGAAAATAAAAGCATCAAATATCTAAAGTACTTTCAAAATACTTCACATTAGACATCTAAACATACTCGTTAGTATTGGTCATGATTGCAACAATAGTATAAAAAAATTTACAGAATATTGATGCCTGATATTAAGTATTTTTTTGATATTTGATGTTTTTATTAACCAAAGAGAAGACAGGGAATAAGGATATAATTAAACAAAGGTCACTGATAGAACTCGTAATAAAATATCACCTTTCAGGGCTTCAGTGGCTCTGTGCTAAGCTGCTTTGTCACTTGCTGTCTCTTGCTGAGTGAAGTAAAATAAGGCATATTTGATCCTCCTAAACACTTTCCACTTGCCTCTTTCAACAATTCGTAAACACACCAAGTCAGCAAACCAGAAATGACCACTGTTACACTTTTTTTTATAAAAAACATGTGACCTCCTTGTTCTTTTTTTTTTAGCTCTCCTTTTTCACCACCTCCAACTTTTTGTCACTTTGTCGCCTCCCATGTTAACACCTGCTCCCTTCTCACCTCCTAAGATTGTCAGCTCAGCGCTTGGCTTTGACTTTTCCTGTCTCTTCTCCTTATTGCATGAGAATTTTTAAATTGTTGCAACAGTAAGCTGTCTTTGATGGAATTTACAACACATTTTTAAAAGGACTGAGTCAAATATACAAATACATCTACATGAATTGATGCCTCAAGGCTCCACATTTTTTCCACTGCTGTTTGTCTCACAGTGTCAGTCCTGATGTTCATTTTGGGGGAGTTTTAAAATAATCTGTATAACTGGCTTGAAGAAACATAAAAATTGTGGATCTGATTGCATAGGTATTCACAGAATACATATAGTTATTCCCATATATTTCTCTGTTTTTACATTATACTGATATAAATGTCAAAGTGTGAGTTTTTTTTTAAATTCTGAAGATAAATCTAATAGCAAAACAGTCAAATTTTACTGTTGCAGGGCTGAAAGAAGGCAACCAGTTGGGTGATTCACATGGCTTTGGGTAATGTGCCATAACTAACCAAAACTACTATTTAGTAGAAACATGTAAGCCTGTTTCCTCTCCGTAGAACTAGACAGGAATAATGTTTTCCTCATTATTAATCAGACTGCAGATGCTTAATTATCCTGTTTCCTGTTTTTAATGCTCAGTGTTTATATCATAAGAAGTTTTTTTGTAAGTAAAAAACATTTTTGACACAGTTAAAAGTGTTTAAAGTATCCACAGAACAACCAAAAAGGAAACAGCTATGAAACTTAACCACATTTCATAAATTTATTTTTGTTATTAACAAAATGGTTTGTCCCTAGTGTTCTATATACCACATTAACCTCATCAATGCTCCTGTCCTCACCTCATATATATTATAACTCATTCTGGTCCATTTGATTTAACTGTAAACTAACAAAATAATTTCATACCTTTTGACACTTTTACTCTGTTCTTTTTTTTTTTTCTACGTGGAGCCCTGTGACGAGCGGTCGTCATGAGGACTTCCATCTGAGTTCTCCGTCTCGCCCTCAGAGATCGCCTGCATGGGCGCCGAGTACAGTCTGCTGCGCACGCCGTAGCGGCTGCTGTTGGCGGGCGGGGGGATTCTGGAGCGGCCCTGCCTGGAGGCAGCAGACATGGGGAAGGATTTTGGGGAGAAGCCCTCAGCGTTGGCTTTGGGGTAAGGGCTGGAGAGCTGATCTTGTCCAGATGGAAGCTGCTGCTGTTGTAGCGAGGGGGAGGCGGTTTCCTCGAGATGTCTGGGTGACTCCATCATGGAATCTCCAGATTTAGGAGTGATGGGGCTCTTGAGGATCTCTGTAGCAGACATGCGGTAGCTTGAGTCCGAGCGGCTGCCCTTCTTGAGCAGCAGCAGTTTGAACTCCTCATTGGAGGTGCTGGACTTCTTCGCGTTCCTGTAGATGGACCCTGTGGCTCTCTGCATGCTTGGTGGAGTCACGACAGAGGAGGGTGACACCAGCGAGACCGGCGAACTCACGTTGCTGCTGGGTGGCGTGTTTCCTGACGCAGCACCGAGGCGGCTCCTCACACCCAACTCAGCTGAATCCCTCCTGCCCAGCACTTTCCTCTTGGACCTGAACATTATAAAAGTCCAGTTAAGAATCTTTGTAAACATGGAGGAAACACAGAGGTGCTGTAAACAGATTTGCTTACCTGTGTATCATAGCGAACAGATCCTCAGTGGTTCGAGCTTTAGTGGGAGACAGAAACACGCTGTCCTCCTCCGTCCTCGACTCGTCACTCAGAGGAGACACTGCATTATCACTGGGTGAAGAGTCTGTTGACAGAAATGAATCAACATTTGAACATCTGCACATAATGTATGTTCTACACCTGTTTATGAGAATGTACAGGACAATAAACTGAAGATAATTTTCATTATTTACATGTAAGTACAATGTAGATATTTCAGATTATTAGAAAACAGTTTCTATATTTAGAAAAGAAGTAATGATCTATCGTTTACGCAAACCTTAGAGTAAGAAAGGCTGAGATGAAAAAGCAAAGATGAATAAATTATTATTCCATCACTCTGACTTAATCAAATCTGACTGACATCAATAATACAGCAAAGAATTAATTCAAATCAAATGCTTTGACATTATCTGTTTAATCACTTATGTCAGCTTATCAAGGCTGAGTCTGCATACACAATTATAAAAGGCGTATAATAAACTGTTATGCTTATTAATTAATGGAAAAGGGTTGTGGGACAGCTTTGTTATGTTTGATGCATGAGGTCATGAGTGATGTTTGGCTTTGTTATCAGCTCTAATTATCATTTATAGTTTCATTATTGGAATAATGGTAATGATATAAATGTCCAATTATATGAAAATCTAATTCCTATTGTCCAATCACAAAGAAGCCTTGATACTCACTTAAAAAGAGAAGAGAGAGCGAGTAACAAATATATTCACAACAAATATAACATAAAACGACAGTGACGTTCTACCTTTACTGGAGTTTTCCTCAGTCTCTGCTGTTGACTCCTTCTTTGCATCCTGGGAGGCACTTTGGGCTGAAACACCTGATGGCTCATTTTCTACATGTGTGCTACCTTCATTAGTGACTGAACTCTCCTGTATCGCCTCTGATTGGCTGTCAGTAGCAGGCACTTGATCAAGACTGCTGGATCTCTTGGGTGAACAGTGCTGAACGGAGAGAGGAGGACCTGGTTTGATCTGCCACGGTTCTTCTTCTTCATCTGTCGGCTCAGTTCTTTGCTGCTGCGAAGGCTCAGGATGCGAGCTGCAGTCAGATGTTTCTACAGACTCCCTGCATGGATCTCCAGCGTGAGTCGTCGTCCTCCCTGGAGGGTCTAAAGATGGCGGCTCTGACTGTAGACTGAACGCCGTCACATTCTCTGAAGGAGCTTCTCTGTCCTGCTCTTTCCTCATTTCACTCTGACATGCTGCCTCTCCAACTGCAAGCTCTTCATTTGAGGTAAACATTGATTCACACGACCCTTTAGATGATCGATGCTGATGTGAGTTGTATAACAGAGGACTCTTAAGATCTACAGATTTACTACTTGAAAGTGTGCTAGTTAAGTTCACAGTGGGACATTTTAATTTTGAACTTGTTCTGTCCTCATGACCTCCTTCATGATCCTTGCTGATGGATCGGAGCTGTACTGAATGCAGTACTGTAGGTGTGATGGACATGGAGAGGACGTTAAACACCTCCGAGTTAGGTGGTGCCACAGGTTTGGCCGACACTGCAGCTTTTTGCTTGTTCTGGTGAAGAGCTTGAATCTGGGTCCTGTAAGCTGAAGCCTTGTTGACACCACTTTGAAGGGCACTTAAGTCAAGGTGGGAGGGAGGGATTATAGGCAGCTCCAGGTCTTTCTTTGAGGCAGCTCCATCCCTGCAGGAGAGTGACTGTAGCGACAGCGATGACAGAGACGACTTCCTCTCCGGGACTTTGGGCTTCCTCTTGCCGCTGGATGGCGACAGCGGTCCAGGGAAGAAGGCGGAAGGGAACGAGGAGGTGGGGGTTTCTGACTGACTGGAGTAGCCGCTGGATGGGCTGGCCAGACCTGCCAGCTTCTCTGGAGACGTTAGCTTGAATTCTCCCTCCACTGACGGCAGTGAAGGGGTGGTGGCTCTGGAGCCGGACTGTGACGTCTGAGACTCGGAGCTTTCCTGTGACTTGATGCATTCGATGACAGTCGTACCCGTCGCTGTGCTGGAGTTTGACAAAGATCGATAAGGATCGCTGGATTTCAAATCATTCAGGAGCCACAGATCTGCATAATCTGACTGAACAACCCCCTCATCCTTAAACGAATGTGCATCTGTGGAGCTGAACATGCCCAAGTCTGGCAGATCAGCTGAGCCCTCGACCCCCCACACCACAAGGGGCTCTCTGACTAATGAAGAATTTTCTATCTGACGTGGAGAGCCTGATAAAACCAGCTGCAGCTTTCTCTCCTTGGAAGACAATGGAAGTTCCTGCCCGCAACTAATCTTTGGTTCTTTCTTGTCAGGGATGTTTCCCTCACTGCATATTTTTCTTAAGGATGAACTCCTCTTAGGCGGAGACGGCTTCACCTTTGGTTTTCTTAAAGACAGGCAGCGTCTCCCCAGAGTCATGTGACCACTTAATTCAGACAGGCCACAATCAGAGCCTGGGGCTGCATAGTTATAAGTGAAGCTTTTGCTACCCTTTAGACCACAGTCAAAGTGCATGGAGGTGTAGTAGCCTTCGGTGTCTACAGAGTAATGTGAGACGGTGTCAGCTTTCTCTGACGGGGGTTTGTCTGAGTAGCTGCTCTCACAGGTGGCCATACTGGTGAAACTGGGGCAGCCCAGGCTGCTCTCAGCCTCTCTGCTCGGCTCAGGGCTGAAGTCCTGAGGGCCTGGAGGGTCTGGATGGGGGTAACTCCCCCACTCCCCCTCGATGGGAGTGCTGACTCCTACTTCCTCTAATATGTCCATAGCTGTGGAGGAGAAGGAGCCGGCCCGCTGTGTTCTCAGGCCCTGGTAGTGGTCCAGCATGAAGCCCGTCTGGTCATCATTGGCGTGAGTGGCAGTGTTTAGGGAAAGCTCGGAGTCACAGTGCGAAGAGCCCGTCAGCGGTGGAGAAGCTGCTGGTGGGATGGTTTCTGAGGTCTGCGAGGGGCAGGTGGAGCTGCTGCCGCTCCAGTTCCCACTCGAGGACTGGTGGTCATCCTTGTGGTCCATCTGTCCTCCCAGCACACCAGCGACGGAGACGGAGTGGATGGGGCTGCTGAAGGTGTCCGAGCTGGATGAGATCTCGCAGCTGCCCATGTCGGCCTTCCTGGGCAACTGGGATCTGGTCCTCTCCATCCAGCTGCGCTCCGGACTCTCTGAAAGCTGCTTGTACTTCAGTGCCCTCTGGTGTTCAGACATTGCCTGGTCATCTGTGCTCTCCTCCTCATCCTTCAGAATCAACTCCACTGGTCCAGACAGGAAGTCCTCAGTGTCGAAGGGGGAAAGGTCCGCCTCTTCCTCGCTGTCATTGTGCCCGTTGTTCATCATCTGGTTTCCGTCTCGAGGCAGACTCCGGGAACGCAGGCGTGCGCCCACAGAGGTGGAGAACATGTCGTCAGCGCTTTCTGGCAGGCACGAGATGTTGCCCGCAGAGTGGGAAAGAGAGAGGGAGACTCCCTGACCTCTCTGGGCCCTGATCCTCCTCCGAGATGGCGCTCCTGAGATTAAAAAGTCTTCCGTTTGACAACCTGAGTCTCTGGTGCTGTGATGGCTGGCTAGCTCCTCATTGGAGGGAGTGATATCAGGACTCGTGTGAACTATCACTGTCCTCTCTCTGGAACCAGGTGAGTCGTCAGAGTCTGTGTAAAGAGGAAACAAAGAGCATGAATAACGAACTCAGATACAAATATAAATCAAAACTGAACTAAGCACACATTATATTCCTGTATAATACAAACATAAAGTAGACTTTTTAGTGGTTTTAGGCGTCGACATGGATCATAAAATCTCTGGTTAAAGTCTGGGACCTTTGTTGCACGTCATTCCCCGTTTCTTTCCCTCCTCCTTTAATCTCTCTACTGTTGTGTGGCTAATAAAAGCATGAAATGCCCCAAAAATATCCTAAAAAAAAAACAGAGCAGGCTAACAATGGAAATATGTCTCCTTTCATATTAATGTCGACCTATTATAAAAGCTCATCTTTCAGCTTTTCTTCTGTAGTATACTTTATATGGATTTTAACACACCATAACACATGTTATGATGTGTTAAAAAGCATCTTCACAACCGGTGTTATCATGAATCCTGGGTTTGAATGATAACAAGTCCACAGCTCTGGGTTCATGAGTAAATGCATCTAAAAGGCACTTAGATTGTTTAATGTTACAGTTTTGTGAGACACATTGAAAGACTGATGCCTAAATACTTATGACACACACTTTCTGGTGTTTATTTTGTTCATTATAATGCAAATTTAGTGTTCGGCCTCTCTTTTCTGTCCAAGACAAGTCACAGATGTTTATCAATAAACTGTCTGTATAAACTGATCCACCATTAAACTAGTAACTGCATTATCTCCAGGCTCCCCTAATAAAATAATGTATTTCTTAGTCAGGGAAAATGAATTAATTTTGCAAAACGGCTACAGTATATTCTTACTCTTCTCTTGGAATTTGGCACCAAGTTGTTTCTTTCCTTGTAAAAACAAAATTGTCAGTTTGTTGCTGTGCCGTCGGGTTGGCCACTCTGTCTATAGAAGTCTTACCTGTCAGCAATCAGCAGCTGTTTGAATACGGTTTTAGCTGATTTTACCATTTAGACTAAATTAAAAGAAAAAAATCAACATCTCATTGACAGTAAATTGTCAAATTTTACTGATAAAGTAAACAGTAGCTAATAGAGGCTACATCTTTTCACTATGAAGAAAGTTCCCAGGCTCCCTTGAAAAATCTTGTATTTTCTCTGAGTTGTTGCACTGAGAGAAAATTAAAACCTTATAAAAAACTGTACATCACAAATTCTCGTTTACTTGGCCCATCTTGTAAGTTCTGCAAATGTTATATATTCAAATATTTGTTTCCTTGTATAAAAATCATGTCCATTTGTCCCAGTATGGTCCCTGTTTGGCTGCTGGTAAAAAACTGATTACAAACTGAAAGATTAATAGCTGTAAACCTGGTAAGTGAGATTCAATCACAAGTGAGCACTCAAATGAGACGCTTGTGATACCAAATGAAAATCCACTTGAGATCAAATTACCCAAGATGCACGTTATTATCAGGCGTAAACAGACTGATAATTCACTATTTTGTGTAAATGGTAACCATATTATCTGTGCTTGAAAAATAAAACAATATGATGAAGACCCTTAAACCCTTTTTTGTTTATGTGACAATATGTGTAAAACATTACAGCTAATAACATAAACATTACCTTTATGACAGGACGAGTCTAATAATCTTAGGTCATAATTACCCACATACCTAAGTCTTGCTGCACCTGTCTGGGAACACCGGCGACAGTCCTCCGTCTCCTCAGCTTCCTCCTCCTCTGAAGCAAAGACTGCGAGTGAACGAGCGAGCAGCGCACACTAGCATCTCTGTCAAAGCCAACCCCTGCAACGGAGACGGGACATCTGAGGAATCTTTGTTTGGAGGCAACTGCAGCGATTCCTTCTTTAACTCTCACGCTGTCTCGTAAAAAAATGTCTGTAACACTCAACTGAACCAAATTAGATATTCTATAAAAATAGCAGAGGACAGTTATTTGATGGAGCTAAAACACTAGAGTAAGACACACTGAGTGTCTGGATTAAAAATGTCTGAGCTGTCGGATTATTTATGTGAAGTAACGGAATAAAAAAATGGTAAACTATGTTTGTGTTTTAACACAAAACATGAAAAAACAAAAGGGAAACCAAACCGAAGGCAAAATCCTACATTCTGCCTCAGTGTTGTTGTGTCTCCTGCTTGTCTGCTTCACGTCCCTTGACAAACGTTATGACCATCATGTGATAAAACAGGTCAGGCCTTTCAGCACCATAGCAATCGCTGGACTTTGCTTACAATGTGCATTTTTCCCTCAACTGTCTCTGACTCAGTCAGCGTTGGCGTACAACTCTGCTTTTGAGTCAATGTGAGTGAGAGCAAATAACATCGGGCCGGCCCTTTCAACGGTTCGAACAGAAGTGATTAGCATTCATGTCACAGCGTCTTGCCTCGCAATCACATGCACAAAGCGTCAAAGCATGAGAAAGAAAGTTAACTGGGGTTCAAAGCATGACTTGCACATTGAGACTGATTCTCTGTGGCAACATCAACGCCTATAATAACCTCAAGGTTTTATTATAAGTTGCAGAACTTTAAAATTTCTCACATATATTTAAGTTTTTTGTGAAAGGGGTTATGTAAACTCTACTCAGCAACTGAGCAGTGTTAATGAGGAGGGCCAAAACTTATCAACGACAGCAGTAAAGTGAGCAGACTAAAGACATATTGTGTCTTATTTCATTTAACTGTTAGCTAAACTGTGAGAGTAAATGTTACAGTAATATTTTTGCATTTTATTTGCATTCTTATAGAATTAGATGATTATATTGATGCTGCTCTCATGTCTATGAACTAAATATAAAGCTATGACTCTCATAAAGTCTCTCGTAAGCTTAGCGTAACATAAAAATTAGAAACAGAGGAAAACAGCTAGCTGTCTCCGTCACATGGGGCTTTATGATAAGTAAGGTGCTACTGAGTATGTTTTCCTCCCCTTTGCATGTACTCTCTAGCATCTTGAAAGCCACAGATTGTTGTTTTTACACTTTGTTTAGTGTGCAAATTGAACAAACAGTCAATAACTAAATTAAGAGGTGCTAGTAAACTAGGCTAGCTGTTTCCTTTTTACTTTTGCTAAGCTAATCTAACCATCTCCTGGCTGCAGCCTTGCATTTAACAGACAAAAATATCTTATCAATCTCCTCATCTAATAATAACAAAAATATCTTATCAATCTCCTCATCTAATAATAAGCAGGAAAACAAATGGGCATGTTTCCCGAAAGGTCAAACTATTCCTTTATGAAAAGCTAAAGAGAGCTAGCATTGCTGAAGGCCAGAATGACAAAGAAATTAAAGATCTACACCACAGCTCAGTCAAGTCACAATAAAACATATTCAGACATAAAAACATAATATTGTGAAATTTACCAGTCACATTAATGGGAATGACACATGAGTTGATGACTTGGGAACAGCTTTTCATTCTTTCCTCTGGGGTGGGCAGCGGCAGGGCTTTAGACCAGTTAGTCTGCTTGTCCAGGGTGGAGGGGATGTTAGGGATGGGATACTTAGATCGGTGACCTAAAGCCACCCCGTCAGTGTCGGGGTCAAAGGGCACAGCCTGCAACAGATGGATATTTGCATGGTTAGGGTTGTTAAAGTTAGGTGGAATTACATGAGAAATGGCAGAGCAGAGTTAAAAAAGAGCAAACTCAGCTTCAGGAAGGCGAATGTGTAGAGTCGAGTGATTACAGTCAGGGATTACACTGCTGTTGTCAAAGCGTTTATCTGGGAAAGAGCTTACGGCAAGGTGTGGAGATTAGTGTCTTATTAAACTGCATTTAAGGCTGCTTACTGTCAGATCAGAGGTAAATCAATACACATGGCCTTTTGGGAGGCTTTGTTTTTTCTTCCTAGGATGGCAAATGAATCATCCCATGTTCCCTAAACTCTAACCCTCTTGGATGTGACGTCAAGAGTGTTTGTTTTTGCAAGAATATGATAAATGTGACTTTTCCATCAGCAACCTAAAAAGCTTCCAGCAGCTGAGTTTCATGGAGTGCAAAGATTCCAATATGTAATGGAAATAAAAATCATGCTTCAGAGAGAGAAAGAGAGAATGGAAAGCAAAGGAGACGAAGAATAACTGACTCAGTGTATCATGCAAAAGATGAAGTGCACATCATGTTAAAATCAGGAAATACCTGCCAGAGAGTTAACAGTTCTGAAACCAGGCTTGCAAGAATGTCAGACCCATTAAACATTTGGCACGCATGTCGTGATAAACACTATTTTCTGCTTTGAGAAAAAGAGGCGTCTCTTTCACTCAGCAGCTACCACACGGGACAGAAATGTGACAATCAGCGTAAACAGTCATTTCCAGTCGCCACACGCCGGTTTAAAAAAAAACTTTTAGCTCACGCTTCAACAATCTAAAGCAGCTCTCCTGCATAATAACGAGACTCCGGAAATATCTGAGAGGCAGCATTCCTCTGAGCGGCAGCTTCAGTATCAATCACTGCTCAGTCCTCCCCTCTCACTTCTCCATAACTCCACATCCTTTTTCCATGGGTCTCCTCCAAATTTCAAACTTAAACACTGCAGATCCCCTATTAATTATACCTCCATGCTAAATCATATAAGGCTATTAAGTTCTTACCTTCAAATTCCTACAGAGAGGCACATGTGAAACTGGGAGTGATTCTCAGGCTCAACTGGTTCCCACCTCCACAACCCGACAAACCTCCCACCCCCAATTTAAAGCCAGCTCTCGAGCCTTTGTGCTCTCTGTTCCCGGCAGACCAATGAGACCCTGACAAAACCCCGGCCCACAAAAGAAACTGGTTTCCTTGGAAACTTCCCCCAACTACTAGAGAAAAAAAAGTGAAAAGGAGAGCATTTACAGCTGATTTGTTTTGAGAACAGAAAGGCAGTTTGAGGAGTGGCTGAGAGAGTGAAAGAAAGAGATGAAGGAAGTTAAGAGAAGAAGAAGAGTGGACATGTGCATCATGGGAGGGGAAAAAGGAGTGGCAGTGTTTGGTGTTTGCCCCTGTCCTCACGCTTGTTTCTCTCTCATGTCAGGCTTCTAGCACGATATATTTGGTGAAAAACAGCAAAAAAGAGAGAAACACGAGGCCGCTAGCCCTCTCAGGGAAGGGTGCAGCTGAGGAAACCACAGCACAGATGGATCATGGGTAATCACAGGCACAAGCCTCCAGAAGCCGACCCTATCATTAGCAAAACCCTGGCTGCGGCCCTCACACACACACACACATTCCTTACATACTGCACGTTCACAGCTCGGCTCTTCACGTGAACTTGAACAACAACTGTCTGATGTTTGACGTCTCAGCGTGGATGAAACTCTCTTAAAGTGATGTACGTTCTCCGGTTTCACAACAAATGTTTTAAATCAGGATCCATATCCGCCTAAGAGGAGCTGCAGTAAACATGCATGCATTTCAAAAAAAGAGGTTTGTTATGTAAACTGGAAGAGTCAAACGAAGAAGAACAGGTGACACATAAAGTGTTAGAAGGAGCACACAGGAGCCAATCAGGAGGGAGGAAGGAGGGGAGGGAGGGATGACTACCTTTCTGCTCCAGGGAGAGAATCGGCAACATTCGGTGGGGGAGGAGGAGCGGGTGGATTCAAACTAAATAATAGGTCAAAAACAAAACAAAACAAAAAAAAGGACAAGGAAACAAAATGACAGATATGAATGTGGAGATAATCAACATAAACATACAGACAACAAATAAAGACAACAATACAGGTGTAAAACCTGCTGAGGAGAAAATGTTGACTTTCAGGACAGATTGATGAACTGATAACAAAAACCTTCCTGAACGGTTCATGCAAAATTTATTCTCAAGGTGATAAAACATAAATATAATTAAATTGAAGCACAGATGACATATTATGAACATATTACACCTCTCTCTTTACCTGCGTTCGTGCTAACTGAGTTGTTGCATCTCTAACATGTCTCTCTGGCTGCTTGGAGGAAAAAATAAGCATTTCACTTCAAAAGCACATAAAAAATCTGTGCACATCAAGAACAAAAAAAATTATTTACATTTGAATCTTATCCTAAAAAAGAAATAAACACTGGATAAATAAAAAGTGTGCTCAAAATACTCAGTAATACATGAATAAATTACATGCTTGAGATGCAAATTCTGTTTATAATCTTACAGTAACTATACTAATTCAAACAATTCTTTAATTTGTTTTTAAATAAGCTTATATTGATTAATGAATTAACTATCGATTCCATTTAATATGTGACGAACTAAAACACCTCTTGACCTTTTAAATGTGTTGACTGGTGTCCAACCTCACAAAAAGTCAGAATAAAATGTACAAATTGAACAACAAATAAAGCTGTTAGAGTCTAAAGACCTCATAAAGTTAATTGTCTCACCGTTGTCAGACTTATGCCCCTCTTTTCTTGCCTCTGGATACTTGGGGAGGGGTACAAGGGCATTGGAGGCACCGCTGAGATGGTCACTCGTCGCTCTCTGCTGCCTGATCGTCTCCTCTGCTGATCTGCAACCAGAGTCATGTGATGACGGTCAGGTGATGCTTCAACTTATCTGTCAGTGTAGTTTTCAGTGTTTTACTAGATTGCATTAAATGCTCCTGTTAATTTGTCCGCCAAGAACAAAATACTTTAAAATTAACCACAACTACCGAAACTGATAATGTGATTGATAAATGGGTGCTTAATGAACTCATACACATACACACAAATGTGAATTATACTTAGAATCTTCACATACATAAAAGAAATAAAAGAAATCAACAAATATGATTAAATATGATTGTTTGTTTGCAGAGATTTCTGTATTTATTCCAGCAAAAGAATATTTTTATATTATAACATCTGATGGCTCATAGTATCTGATTGCTCTTATAGTAGTTACAATATATGTCCACTAGAGGGCAGAACGACCACACACTACCAGTTACTAACAATGAGAAAGCTGACTTTTAATGTGGGAAAAGAATTCTAGAAGTTAATTTCCTAAATGAAGTGTAAGAAAACGATTTAAGCGACATGTCATATGAAAACAGAGTGGGTTAATTGAGGAGGACAGGGAAACAATGAAAGCAAACTTTGTGGCAGTCGTTTGGTTTTTCTTCTGTGTTGTGGTCACTGTGTGTGTGTGTGTGTGCGTGTGTGTATGTACGTGTGTGTGTGCATGTGCGTGTGACTGAGGGGCCTCACCTCGGTGCAGGGCCCACAGGCTGAGGTTGGCTTGCCTGTGGAGCTCTTCTACACATGCTGGCCGTGTGGAGGGGTGGAAAACGTTCCTCTGCTGGTGCCAGGGAGCTTTGTAATGTGCTGTCAGCTTACTCTCCACATCCAGGTTCGACACCGCTGTCGGAGAGAGAGGGACAGGGTTCATTTAGCTTTATAAGAAAAAAATTCAAGCACTTTACGAGCACTTTCTAGGTACTTACACTCTTAAATCACTGAGACTCCCAGCAACATTTGTTGTCACTTTCCAATTTTACCAGCAGGTTATATCAAGTTTGTTGTATTTTTATCATGATTATTTATTGCTTGCTACTTTCGCCTGACGACTGGATTGTTTTTATTTTCAATTGATATAAATATTTTTCATTCACGAGTGACTGTATCACTGAAACACCAGATAATGTTCAAAATCAAGCATGTTTCAGGGAGTGTATTTAAATTCAAGCACATTCCTAACCTTCAAAGCATATTGTTTAAAATAAATCATTTACTATGCTTTCAAGACCTTAACTGGACCAAAATCTGGTGTCAAAACAAGAAAACAGCGCAAACATACAAACTGTTTCTGCACTACAAGTCATAAACATCCAAAGAGAGTGTTAATGTTTAGCCTTGAAGTATTTTCAAGGCTTTTCAAGCTCTTTATGACAACTGTTAACTTTTTAAACCCTTACTTTCCCCCTCAGATAAAGTGTCAAGGCTTGCAGAAGCAGACGATAACATGTAATCATCCAGCTTCTGTTCATCAGGGAGAAACAGTCACAGTCTTTAACTTTGTCTTTCTTGACAAATGAAATACAGCAAACGCCAGGAATGACTGCAAACACTGGGAATGCCCAGAGATGAAATGGGAATGCGACTTGCTTTCAAACCAAGGGGCAGCCTCCTGAGCTCTGTGGGTAAGGAAGCTTTTTAAATTTCCATTCAGGCATTTTTGTGGCGACACACTAAGACTGTTAAGGTGAACCCCAAATCTAAGGACAAACATAACTAATGAGCTTTCCATTGCAGAAACAATGTGGGGCCATGAGAGCAGCTGAGCTTTAGAGGCGTCCTGGGATCTAATGAGGACACAAAATACCCGTCTTCAATTAGAGCCAAAGCCTGAGAAAGAAAAGCAGGACAATCGGGGCCAATGTTAGCAGGACAATAGCCTGTTTGCTAATGCAAGGCTAAACAAAAGGTATCAATGCAACCTGATACTGTGACTTTCATCCTCTAAACATTGACCACTACCTGCAGTAATCCCACTGCTCCCCCTCACACTTACTCAGATTACAGAGAGGGAGACTCTCAGCTCTCAAATTACACATAATACATGAAGGGGCTGCAGGAGGTTGGACAAGTTTGAGTTTAAAGGGAGTATTTTTAAATGCAGTGTGCTTAGAATATAAGAAAAAGTGATGCAGCTAAACTGAAATGGCAAATGATTTAAATATATAAAGATAGAAGAGAACATAATAATCAAGAATCATGTCTGAGTCAGCAAATTTAACATCTTTCTTGCCCCTAAAAACCAAAAAAGTCACTTTCCTCCCTTGTCTTTCACTCTCATACACACATGTGCACACTCTCTCTGCACTGATATTAAGTACAGACTGATATTAAACAGCATAAAATAGGACACATGAGATAATATCTTACACATCTTCTGGAGAATCCATGGAAAATCTCCAGGCTTAACACTCTAAGCCTTTGCTTTAGCAGCCAGACACATCTGTCAGCCTTCCCCTACCTGGCGGACATTTCTGGGCCTGTCCTTGACCTGGCAGCTTTACTGAAACACACTCTGTCTGACCTCTTTGTTTTTGCTAGAAGGCAGCTTTGGCTGGGCACGCTCCAAGTTTTCTTTGTAGTTCAGCCAGAAGCTAATTTTAGTCTTTTTCACTCAGAGAAAAATGTAACACAAGTGCTGATCGCAGCTACCAAAAGGTCAGGGAGGGCGAGCGTATGCAGCACCGCACTGACGCTCGGACTGACGATCAAACTGCTTCACATGTGAAGCAGCACGACTGTGATTTTCAAAAGCACTTTTCCTGGTCATGGTGCCTTGCATGCATGCAATCCTCAGGAGAGGCAGTGTGTTTATCAGTTACCCAGAGACAACTTGACGTTTTCCTTAAAGCACCCCAGAGTGGCCTAAAAGCCCTCTGCAGTGACCCTGTTGACCCTGAGAACAAGCTCTGCGTTCTGTCTGCTGCTCAGCTGGAGATGAAATCAAAGAGCAGATTCATGTGTGAGGAGCAGCACTGCTTTTTTTGCTGCTCCACCATTAAAATGTTTTAAAACAAATCATGTTAGATGCAAAAGAAACAAGCAATTTCATGGTAATTGATATTCAAATTTCTTGTAAATAATCGATTAAGCCTTAAGTTTTTGGGTAACATTTGCTTTTTTTTGCAGAGTTCAATGAAATGATTTATATGAGACTCTATGCACAGAGCTAAACAGTTTCTCCTGCTTTCAATATGTATGCTAAGCTAGGCTAACCATCTAAAAGCAGAGAGGAAAACATCAAATAATTGTAAAATTTTTAGGAAATTTGCCTATTGGATTTTTTTCCCCAAGATTAATATGAAAAGATGGATACCACTCTGTAGTCCTGGAACGTATCATGCAGCTATAGCCAGGAGATGGTTAGCTAGACTTAATTTAGCTTTAAGACAGGAAGTAGGAAGAAAAAGGCAGCCTTGCTCTATCCAAAACTAAGAAATGTGCCTGCCAAAACCAAAACTTTATAAAAACAAGATAGAATGTCTTAAATAATGAGTTTTCTATGTGCTGGTATACAAACTTTGCACTGAGTCAGATAACTGTCTCTCCCCCTGATAAATAATAAGATGAGAGTGGTGTCAGACTTTGATCGGACTCTCAGCTAGAAACCATCATTCAAATGTGTGCATTAATACAATAATAATAATAAGTTTAACTGACAAATACATCTGATGATTGCAAGAATAGCAGTATTTAATTGACAGGTCGAGTACGTGTGCACATCCATGGTCTGTCATCACTTTTCTTTCACTCAATGTTCTGCTGTCTGGAGTTTTGCTGATGTTGCAGGAGTCTTGTTAAACACTTGTTCTGCAGGGTTGAAATCCTGTGACTAAGCTGATCTCAGCATGTGATTCACATCCTTTTCATACCTCAAACCCTTCAAACCTTAAACTCTCATGTAACTGTTGGAAACATCTGTTGTTAATTTCATTTATTTGGGTGTTTCCATTTGATTTGTCGCCAAATTTATATGTGCAATATGTATGTGTGGCAATTAGCTATGAAACAGGATCCCACAGTATTTCAAAATGTAAAGCAGCAAGCTGTAAAAGCATTTCTGCTGAGCTGTGGTGAGATAAGTGAGTAACCAGTGATGTGCTGTAGATACCAGCCCTCTGACACTGCTTGTCAGCATCAACCCTCCCCGCCTCCCTGCTGAGAAATGAACTGTTGGCCCTGCTGCGACACCCTCAACGTCTCCAGCAAACTAAAAACCCATTTGACAACAACAACAACAAGCAGGACACAGACTGAGCTCTCTATACTCCATTTAACTTTCCCTGTTTTTGTCTTTCATCGGGTTAAAAACACGTCAGCACTTCCCTCCATGTTGCTCAAAGAAATCTGTGACTTTTGGTTCAGTGAGGTTGTGTATGCACAACAAAGCATGAGAGGCCTTTTAAAGAGGTTTTCATGAATATAAGAGGTCCATATGGGGAAACCCTTTAATGGGAGAGCTGTGGTCAGCTGTTGCCCCAAATGAGGCCAAAGAAAACACATCAGCCGTCCGTCATCTCACTGACCTCTTGGCAGCTTTCTCTTGCTTTTGCTTTCGAGCCGAGTGATCTTCAACACGGCCGTACTGAAACAAATGAGCCACATGGCCTCAGGTGAGAAGAAAAACAAGACTTTTAGCTCGAATTTAAGATTTTCTGACATTTGATTCAACTTTTCTTTTTTGAGATTTTTAAAAAGAAACACTTGTCTTTTTTCTCCTGCTTTATTTTTTTTTACGAAGAACCATCTTATGAACTTTCCCAGTAAGGTGAAATCAAGCACTATGTTATCTGCACCCTGACACAGCCCATCAATCTTTTCTCCACCTCCTCCTCCCCCTTCATCTGCGGAAGGATCATACCCAATAACCTCACCACAATCAGCCCTGCCAGCAGGCCTGCAGGCCAGGAGAAGGGGGGATGAAAGCATGCATCCTCAGACTGCCTCTGCCTTGTAATTTACTCTGCATTGGCCCAGACAGGAGCCAAGCCAAACCTTTTACACCCACACTCACACTCTCACACACCTACAATTTGCCTGTGGCCTGGGAAAACACAGCGGCAGATGTCCGTCATTAGGTCACACTTAGATAAGAAATACTTTTTCTGGATTTCATAGGACAGGCAGATGTGTGAGTGTGATATGTGCTCAGTCAGCTCTTTGTGCTCAATGTGAGTTACTGTGCTAAGTTTAAGACTTGTTTAAAAAATTAAGAAGGAATTATTGCAAAAAAAATGAAAGAATGCAAAAGTTTGGGCTTTTTCAGCAACTTTTGTATTGAACAGATGATGCAGCAACACCTCAAATTGATGTTGGGTATCCCTGCAGCTGAGTCACGTACATATGGTTGTTTTGATACACATACTAATAACTAAATGCCTCCCATAATGCCTTAATTGCTAGATCCAGTATCAGCAAGCAACAAATCTCTGCACCAATCTGATATCACGTAACTTCTTTCAATGTTGGAAAAGGACCCTTTGCTGCCTCCCAGTAGTGTCCTGTGCACCTGTATGAACCTTAACAGATTTTTTGCTGCACAAATCACCAATATCCATTAATAGAAAGCAACTTGTGTAACTTCAAGC
>JAPZDV010000021.1:23621440-23636324 GCA_029814665.1 Acanthurus lineatus | reverse complement strand
TTGATGACAGCTTAAACTATCTACCTAGTCTATTAAATGTGTTCTTTGCATTGCAAAGTTGCACTACTGCTTATCTTAATAAGCCTAATATATAGTCACAGCAAGTCATCTCAGGCAAGGAGCTGCATGCTGCATCCACATTAAACCACTGCAGAATATCCTTCAGAGTAATATTTATTTAACAAATGTATTAAATATCTTATGAGCTGTGGCCAAAGCCCTGAGTATCATACAATGAAAACAGCATATTGCAAAAATAAAAGTTAAGTTATGTCCTCTCCGGCAGTATGAGGGTGTGGTTGTGACAGGCATTAATAATAAAAGGCCTCCTTACAAAGTCAAAGTAATGCTGACAGACTGACCTGATGTGACTGCCCTGACTCTGGGCTACACCCACCGCAGTGCGCCTGCCATCATCAGCCTCATTTACAAAAAACAGCTCTCGACTGCAGAAGCAGCTCCAGCGTTTTGTGCAGCCGCTCATTTATCACCTTGTTATTCAGTGTGTGACAGGCTGAGGGGTCAGAGGGCAAAACTCTGTGTGGCACTGCAGTCTCAGGTCACAAACACAGACAGAGAGGTTATGGAAACACTGAGACAACTGGTGTGAACACACATGTATACATGCATGTAAATGTAAATGTGAGTGTGCAGGTGTAAGTGTTTGCACAGTGGAACGACTAAACGACGAGGACAAACCTCTCACACTGGGACAAATGCTTTACAACCTGGTCCAGGTACACGAGAATATGCAGACTGTTATATAAGCGTCTGAGCTGCTTAATCGCAGAAGGTTTTCTCCACACAGCTTCCTGTGTAAACACTGGACTGTGTGAGCCTCAACCATGGTTTCACCAGTTTACTGGCATCACTCACCACTCACATGGAGCACAATAAGCAGAACAGACAGACTGTGAAGGCAAGAGACACACAACGAGGGGAAACAGGAAACCCAGAACGCAGACATAAGGGGAAGGTGTGGTTTGGAAAGAGACAGCTAAGGCAGAATTTGCTGCGGACCATTGCAATGGAAAACCTCTCTTTTTACTGACAAATATGCTCATACTGAGGTCAGTTTCATAGGCCAGCGACCTGCGTGTGTCTGTGGGAAAAGTCATGAGGAGGGAGTGGCTTTAGGGCTGAGCTGGCAGGGCCGTCGCTCACACATCTCTGCCTGATGGGATGCAGCTCAGAGAGAGAATAAACTGAAGGCCTGGCTGGTTCAACACAAACCAAAAGCTGGCAGGAAGGATGGATATGCAGGGAGCTAACCCAGCAGCCCTTTCAGTGGAAACAATGGAGAGGATCAGGCCATACCAGTTCCTGGTGGCTTCCACCACCACACCCAAAAAAGCCCCCAAACTCACAAACTGTCTGGTGTGGCCTCATTTAAAATGTACCACCAAGAGAGGACTACATTCAAAGAATGTTAGTGGGTCAAAAAGGAGCACATAAGTCACAGTTGGGGCACAATAAACCAGAAAACCTGCATAAAAATCAGCATTACCACCCCTCCTTCCTCCTCCAGGACTCACTGGGATTGTACCTTTCCATTGTTGCCTCTCTGAGTCAGTTCAACGCTGCAATACGACTATACAAACACACACTGTTGGAGATGACTCTGCCAAAGTGGTGACCTGCTGTGTAACTGCCAGTGTGTGTGCGTGTGAACCAGTCTACCCACTGAATGAGCTCGCAACGGAGAGGTGTGTGTGTTTACTCGTTAGCACAGCGGTGTAGAAACCATCAATAAGCCGGAGTGTATAAGCTGTGCGAATCACAGCTGGGCTGTTAGGCCATGCTGGCTCCTCATAGCAGCTCACGCCAGAAAATGACAAGAAAAAGACGCCATTGTGTTATTTTAAACTCGGTGTCTCCATGGAAATGGGCACATACGCAGTGAGACATGTGCTCCAAAGAAGGGTGTGTGCTCTTTCACAGCTCATCGTACCTCAGCTGTGGAAAGTAGAGTCAAATACAGCCCTGCAGTGACCTATGAGTCCTCTGCAGATGTGTGTCTGAACAACGCTGGGAAAACTGATGACAAAATGTACCGGAAAAACTTATTTTTCTCATAAAGACAAGTATTAGTTCCAGATGTAGTGGGAGTATAAATTCAATTGGCACTTACCTATTGTGCATGAGCAGAAATCAACAGGAAGTCAGAGGGGGACATGAAAAAGAAAGAAAGAAAACACATCATAAGTTGATTACAGCAAGATATGAGAAAAACATCTTGTTATAATTTAATACTGTGTTATTTTTAGCTCGGATGAATCTCTAAAGAGTTCACTTTCCGGAAAGTGGCAGGGTTGTTTTTCATTACATAAGAAGCAATTTGGCTTTAGTGCTCCTCAGAGACAATCTTATCCTCCACCATATGTTGTGGGACTGTCCCGAACAGGAACCAAACATCTTCACCTTCCTCTTATCTCTCTACATGCAAGTCTCTGGAGTGTTTCTCTGTGACACTACTTTTTTTACAGATGCCAGACTCGGGCCTCTGACTGGGCACGGCTCACGTGTCGGCAGCCTCACTCTGAATGCAGCTTCATCCCGAGGGAGTTCACAGACAAAAATAAAGAAATGGTCCTGGGTAAAGGCTGGAGAAAGAAAGCAGGCCTGACTCCTGAAGAGCCAGCTGCCCCTGGAGGGATCTCCCATGTAAGTGCTTCATGAATGGTTTGACGACTAATAAGCACTGAAATCATGACAGATACTGGTTATAATGCTATGAGCGACAGACTCATCCAAGCTGAAAGAGTAAATACTCTTTGTGGCTATAAAAACTGTAGCTAAAGAGCAGTTTTGCCCTCTGGATTTGGTATTTTAGCAGGCCTTAATATGTTTTCTCCAAAAAAACTACCAGTTGTCATTCCTTTACGGTCTTTCTGTCTCTCTTTGCCCTCTCCCATTCGGACTTTATGCTCAGCTGTGCCCACCACTAAATTGCAGTGGCAGCATTTTTGTAATGACGGGTCCTGTTGTACTGTCATGATGTAAAATTAGTGGTTGCAGCCAATGACATGGCATCTTTAACACACTTGGTCTGGTATGTGGTGACAGCGGTGACGCAGGTCAGGGCTCATGGGAATGTAGACTGATCTTTCCTTTCACTGACAAAGGTGGACATCTCCAGCAGAGAATTAACAGGATTAGGAAAAAGACTACAAAGTACTATCAAAAAAATATAACAGTGCATTGACATTGAGGGACAACTATCATAGTGACCAGGAAGTTTAATATGACTGCTGAATAATGCTATTAGATGATGTACAGAGGGCCTTCTGGATATAAAACTTTCCCCTCCAATAAGAGCAGGTCTGAGTCCCTGATGTTGGGCTAAAACAGCGAGGATATTAGTTAATTGTGAGAATTGTGGAATATTTTGTCAACATAACCTCCATTTTCCTCAAACTAGTGTTATCTTGTTAGTTAAAGATTTGCATCTGTTCAAACCTTATTTGAAAGTGTGTGTGCACACCTGACTCGACACCTGTCATTCATGTGAACAAAGCTTTATGAATGTTTACGACTTTTGTCATTTAATGTAATGATTCTGTGCATTAACTATACTATATTAAAAAATGACCCTTTTGACCCAAGAACTACAACAGAGTTAAAGATCATTGAAAACTGCCTCATCATCGAGAGAGGTCACAACTATTGGACATTGCCATTTGCAATTTTCACTGCGCCAAGTCGAACCATTTGCATTTTAGTACCAGTTTATAAGCACTGAGTTAGAACCGAGATTGACCATCTCTGGAGTCAGTTTCAGTCGTAACTCAGGTCAAAGTACACAAACTGCCTCTAAGCTGGTTGTATTGACATCAGATATGCTTTGCCATCATTTCGGGATGATTCAGTGACAACAAGCCAGACAAATCAGACAACATAATTCAATCATCCAATCTTTTTTTTTAAGCAAAGAGCAGCAGATGCAAAGCTAATCCATAACAACAGTCCTAAAAATCCATGACGATAAGTAACTGTATGGTCAGTGCAACAGTAAAAAGTGCTGTAGAGTGTGCTGCTTTTAAACATCATCACCTCAAACATGTTAACAGTTAAAAATGCACCTTTATGCGAATACTCAAGTTGTAACAGAGGTGCAAATTCTGCTTGCACAGATGTTTAATAACTCTGAATATATTGCTTTTACCGAGGCTCCATGCAGACCATTTCAACATGTGATGTAATCCAACTACAGACAGATCTGCTGTGTGTAGTTTAAGTAGCTAAACAATGACTGAACAAATGCTGTTTCATTCACTTTTTTAAAAAATGTTTCTTTTCTTTTAAACATTAAATATTGATGTACAAGCGAGTACATACAAATCAATGTAAAACTCAACTTCAGTGACATAAAAAAACAGACCACTTATCAAAGCAAACATTTAAGGGCAGACGAAAATAATTCATGCGCTGTATTAAAACCTACAAGCTGCTCATGTGACAACGTCACTAGAGGAAAATAAACACACTGCACATGTGCACACACATCAGTCATCCAGCACTGACGTCTGATACAAGCCCCTTTACATCCAAACTCAACCAAGTTTAACCAATATTCAAAAACTGACATGTTTTATTTATGAGTGTGTCTCCTCTAGATGTAAGATGTGGATTGAAGAAGTCTTTCAGGGTTTTGGGTGTGTGCTCTTCAGCCAGTTTGGGTGGCTGCAGACATGAGACCACCAGTGCAGAGCAGAAGCGGTGAAGGGAAAGTTATCTTTATCAAGTCAAGCTGTTTCTAATGGTGTCCCAGTTCCACCAGATGGCTTTTTAGCAACAGATTGCAGTCAGAAACAGACCACAGGACAAGTCAGACTGAGGCTAAACCTGCCTTCAAATCTCAGCATCAGACTGGAAACAGCTCACATCCACTCCTCTCTGCAAAGTCAGCACAAATGCTGAGCTATACAATTACAGTTTCCAGCAACAAAACAGAAATTCAAACTAAATCCAAGCTGTGAAGCACAGTGTGTGCAGCAAAGATAATAAATGACCCTTAGCGAGGTTGAGTTGTTATCGCTGATGCTGTATTCTCTCTGTGCTCGCAATGGAAACACAGTATATTTCCTGTAATTTTACGCAGGGATCTCAGCTTGACCACTAACACAACCAAAACAAAACAAAAAGAAAAAAAGAAAAACAGACTCATTTTCAGGAAGAGTAGGGCCATAATAATAACAAGCAAGTTGGACTCTTTCCCCCTGAAGCACCTGTGGGAGCTGCAGCCAAGTAATAAAAACACACAAGCCCTTAAATCTGCTCTGCATCGCCTCCCGAGGTCCCAAACCCCAAAAAGCAAATCAGGGCTGAAAAATACATCTGTTTGCTGTATGCTGGTGCTATCGGTGCCCCGGACCCCTGAGAGGTCTCTACGAAACTATGGAATTTAACTTCCCTACTCCTCCACTCCTGAATGAGAGAGGAGGATCTCCTCTCCAGCTGAACAAACAGCTCCTGCAGCATACGGCGGTGTGGGAAGGTGTGTCTGACTCAGAGAGGAGTGTGTGTGTGTGTGTGTGTGTGTGTGCGCATGCATGTGTGTTAGTGTGTGTGGAGGTGAGTCTCTGACATTATGCACTACAATATACCAGCACCACTAATATCACACCAGTATGACACAAAAACACAGACAAATTACAAGAACTAGTAAGATAAATTTACTGTTGGTTTTGTTTTTTATAAGAAAAAAATCCTTCGAACATTAAATCAAATCCTCAAATCAAAGCAAACAAGAAATACTTGAGGCCAAGCTTAATACTGTTTTAACACAAACAAAGAAACAACGATGAAAACTATATTTAGGGCGATGAGTCATTTGACTCATCTTCCAAAGAATGAGAGAACATGTCAAAGATCAGACAAGATATAATCAAAAAGCACAACAACGCTACTGTTTGTTTATCAGTCACATGGAAACGGCTTTGTGCATACTGTTTAATGTCTGACTGTAAATTCAAACAGAAATGAAAAGGTGAATGACACGTAAACGTCCTCCCTCGAGGAACATGTGACGGGCCACCTGCCAGCTTCTTGACTGTGATAAATACCTTCTCGTGTGTCAGATGAGGGTGTAGAGCGATGAATGTGCAGTTGGCTGCCGTCAAATCTACAAATCACATCAGAAGGGAAGCTCTCGTTACTGAGCAGCCAACACTCGTACATGTTTCAGCTGAAGGCATTTCTACAAAGCTGCTGAGGAAGCGACTTTGGATCCTTTAAGGCCTCCAGCGTCGGAGGGTGACGCTGCCTGTCTGGACTGTCACACGCTGTAAACTGAACCCCCCTCCACACACACACAAACAACTGGGTATCCGTTCAACATCCCCCGTGGCATCCTAACAGCTTCGCTTGCCTTAATATCAGAAGTCACCCGGACGCTTGAGATTCAAGTCCTCCCAAAGCTGCGAACCCTATCTGAGCAGCTGCATTGTACTTTATAGAGAGAGCGTATAGAGTTCCCAGAGGTGCTTATTCCCATGGGCGTAATGTTTCATTTTGGAGTCAAATGTTCCTTTGCCTTTTTGTTTGTGGTTTTTGTTTAAGTTTAGCTCCATCCAATCAAATGCATACCTGATGGACAGGTTTACTTTCCTCCTTGTGAAGGACTTTTTTTTTACTTCAGCATGACCTGATCACACCATGGATCATGTGAGCTAAATGACAGACGGCGTCACTTTTTTAAAGTGTGTCAGCTGCAGTGGAAAGTCCTTGTTCATCCACTCACAGACGCCTTCTTTTTTATGCCCCATTTCCATCAAATAAACAATACGACTGTAGTTCAAGTGGTGTTTAAGGAAAGCCATTAGCTGATTTAAATAAACACTGACTGATTTTTTGGCCATTTTAAGAAAGAGATCATTGATATGAAGTGAATATGGTGACATGTTTGCAAACTTTGGCCTATTTACAAGATGAATAAATATTGATATTTTTAAGATATACATTTTAGTAGTGAGGACAATATGGTTGATTTAAACACTTACTAAATTTTTCTTTCAACATTACATCTTTGAAATGACTTTTTTTATATTATTTTTTTAAATCAAGAGTGCACAGACTTTCTGTTTGACTTTATTTTTTGCAATCATATCAAACTACTACATTATTATATTATGATGTATTCATATTATTATTGCTAAAAGTAAAACCCAAGAAACGAAATGCATGTGGCCAAAACACTGCAGCCAAGTCCACTTGTTAGGTAAAGCATCTGTCACTATTGTTACGATGGTTCTTAGGGGTTTTATCTGACTCTTAATCAGCTAAATGCTTAACCTTGTTTACCAGCTAGTCTCTAACTTTGCCTGTGTGCTGTTTGATGTTGAGCAGATAGCATTTATCTGGGTTTTTTAACTCGGCTGCAGTATTTGGAAATTACTCTGATGACTGCACCAACACAGTAAAAGTTGCGGTTGTACAATCAAAACAAAGAGATGAGATCATTTACAACTAATTCTTTCAACCCAGAGAGAGACACATGAAGAATTCAGTGCCTTTGTTAAATCTTCTACACATCACAGCATTACAGTGTGGCTAATCTGAGGATGAAAGGAAAGCCAAAGACACTTGCCCTAACAAGTAAACTCATCACCATGGAGATGACTGTTGTTATCTGAGAGCCGACTCGTTTGGCAAAGTTTCATTGGACGAAAGCATTTAAATAAGAACCAATAAAGGGGAGAGATGTGTGTTTCTTTGTGTGCATGTGAATGAAATGTGTGTATGTTTGAATGCTCCCGTATCCCTCGCAGTGCATAACGGGGGTAAGAGAAATAAAAGCTGCTCTTTGTGAGAGAGGATTTAACAGTGATTCCTCTCCAGAGGTCAGCCGATCCATGATCCCTTACGCTCAGAAAAAGGTCAAGAGAAGATCTGTGGATGTGCACATCAAAGGTTGGCGTCTGGACTCGTGTTTATGTTTCATTTTTTTCCCCCTTCATCTGCCGATCGGTTGCTCCCTCTCACTATGATCTGAAGCTCTTTACCTTATATAGAAAACACTCCACTCGGAGCATGCCTTCGCATGAGCTGAGGCTCGGAGGACGCTCCTCGCAGTACTGCCTGTCCCTTCCCATAACGTGGGCAAAGAGATAAACTAGGCACAGGGGGCCAGTAAAAGGGGTAGGAGGGCATCTATAAAAGGCTGACGAGATCAGCAGGGAGGAATTTCTTCATTACTTTCTCCAGTGTCTTTTAAGCTCTGCTCTGCATTATCTCTGAGCTCAGAGAAAGTCCCCACACTCATCTGACCCCTCTGACTTCTCGCGGCTGAATGTGCAGTGGCTTTGTGTACCGTTCACACATTAACCCAAACGTGTAAACCACCACCCTGGCCACTGTAAATTTACATCTCCCAACCGCACAGCATTCTGTTGACAAACAGCTGAATTCTCGTAAAACACACACACTGTGTTATAATGAATTCCTTGGCTCTGGATTTAACGCCGACTGGGCAGAGCATGCATCGCTCAGCGGCAGACTAACCGCAGATTTCTGCAGCACAAGCCCCGGCCACAGGGCAAACCCTGAATGAAAGGAGGCCACATTGCTGCTAGAAGCCATGTTACAACATTAAGCCATTCTCACTTTCGACATCATTTCAAGATGTTCAGCTTTAAAAGCTTTCAGAGGCACTTTTATACAACAGAGACCACAAAGAAGCAAATGTTCTCCCTCTGAGGCAGAGATGAGCAAAGTTTACCCTTCCACTGAGTAATGGTTCATGCCGGACTGTGTTGATGCAAGTCTTTTCCCAGATGGTTTCTGTTTCTGTCCACGTCCGATCGAGGAAACAAAGATCTGACCTCCCTCCATTGATCTCTTTGATCACAGACTATTCCAGTTGTTACTGGAACAGAAACAACACTGGAGCAGAGCTGCAGCCAGGAACCAAAACATCCACACAATAACAGTGTCCTGTTGCATCATGTACTTACAAAACAAATCCACATGTCAACACGCCCATCCTCATCACTGAACTGTGCTCTCTTGCAATCATACTGTTAATAATCAACAGGGAAATTCCCAAAAATAACACCATTCAAAAATAAACACTGGGACTTTCTGATCATTCATCTGAACTAGGACCACCACATTTGAGTTTCTGTCATCAAACACTGAAGAATCACAGATTAGAGATGTTTAACACCTAGTCACAACCACATTAATAACATGAAAATAGCTGTCAAAGATCTAAAAACTTCCAGTGGGCTTTTTCCTTTATAAGTTTTTCTTCATTGAACTACAAACTTCTTCAGGGTCTCCTTTGTTTGCTGAGCACAAGAATGGGTAAAGCAGCGAACATGGACCATGAAAATTGTTTCTTGTGGAATGACTCCATAATAGGAGGGAAGGAAACTTAATATGTAAGCCTGTGGGCAGCTGCATGCACAGTTATGATGCACGTGTTTTATGATCCACTATGTTTCCATATGGTATGTATACAGTTTGTGCAGTAAGATGCTTGGGAATGAGATCCTTCCCGTCTGCTTCAGTTTTGGGGAATAATACCTGCAGGATTTTTATCCTGTGTGTGTTTAAGTGTGCTTGTGTGTTCACATACTGAAGAATATTGTATGAAAGACGACCTCTCCAACCCTCATTAGTGCTGTCAGACCTTGAAATGTTCTTATCAGGGATCAACTTTTCACCCCCAGGTTTCTTGGTTTTACTTTTTGTGCAAAATTGGCAGCTTCACAGCTCAACTGTCAGGTGAAATTTTGTTTAGTTACAGTAATGTAGAGGTGCAATTTGTCAAAAAAAATCTATGCAGGCAGTTCAGTAAGTGTCTTTTTCAAAACATATATTCTACAGAGAAGCATTCAAGTTGACGTCAAGGTCAGTTGATGGTGTAACACAGCAGATTTGACAGGCTGGGTAAAAAGTAACCCTCCTCTTCCAATTTAATGTCTTAAGTAAACAGGATTTTACACTGATGTAACATTTTACACAGAAAACAACCTAATTGGAGACCTCAGAGGAGGGCAGATCATTTCCTTGGCCAGCATTTAATCGTTTTCAGGGAAGCTTTTGAACTTCACACAGACAAGGCAAACATATTTGAATTTCCCTCAGGCTAAAGTAAACTCTGCTCTGCCTTTAAGCACTTCACCTTGCACTGTTTCTGTGCCGTTAAGGGCTACAAGACTTCCTCAACGCTATGAGGTTACTAAAGAAACGGATTAGGGCTATGTTCATAAACTGCGGGGTATTTTCTGAACAAGCTCTTGCTGGCTGTTCACAGCAGCTATCATGTTTCAAAGACACATTCAACTTCCCAGAAAATACCTCAAAAAATGGACACACACTGCCAAGAGACTATGAAGTCACGGTCAGCCCTGCCCTGCCTGACACGTTATGTAACGGAAAGCCAGAGTAAGACTCACATGACAACAGCCAGGATGTGTAGCGGATGGCAGTCAACTCCCCCACTGCTGTCACAGTGAAATGTCGGCAGGTTATCAATAATAACTTGACAGCTCAGCTAACTGATAGCCTACAGCAGATTTAATCATCTAAAATTACTCTTCCGGCACCTAAAACCTCATTTCACTGTCAGGAAATCTAAAAAAAGAGTGTATGGTTTTTTAAAACAAGACCACACTGGTTATATTTTAAAACCAGTGAAACCAAGACGAGACTGCAGCCACACACACACACGCACATGCACACATACACACACAACACTAAAAACACACACACACGTGCAGATTTTCAGAGGCAGATTCAAAGGCTGCATGACTCCTGCTTTACACAAGTTCAAATTAAACACTCTCTGAATAGGTAATCACGCTCTCTGGGGTACAAATACAGTATCATCCCCATGTGCTGCCGCTATTGGCCAGAAGTGCGTGGTCTGTTGGCCAATGGCGTCGCTCTGCATTGTTACTGTGTGTGTGTGTTTGGTGCTCCTCGTCCCTCTGCTGGAGGGGGAGCAAGGGGGAGGGGGGAGAGGAGGCTTGTTCAAAACAGAGCCGACCTCAATACTGAAGCCAACCAAGCAAGATGATTTCATTGTCTCCCCCTTTCATTGCCTTTCCCCATTTAGGGATGTAATTTGTAAAGTAAACAGCCTCTACAGTAGATAGCACATGAGCACTCTCACTCCCATGAGTCCATGTGTCTGCACACACTGAAGGAGCCACACACATACACACACACCACAAACAGATGATATCTAACCCAAAAACAATACAAATCAGCACATTTTTCTAATATTTAATCATCTTGTCATTACTTTTTCTTCTCTTTCTGAAACAGATCGTTGTGTAAAAACTAGCACATGTGTTCACGTTTCAGTCTGTAGCTACAGAATTGCTGTCTGACTCTCTCAGCACAAATACTGGGCCAGTAAAAATACGACCAGGCAGCTTTAGCACAACTTGCCTGGCAACACAGCTCTGAGGATCTGCTTGCTCCGGTCCAGACATCACGTGAATCCTGACCAGAGTTTCCTTCTCTCCTCTCCCTCATGAAATCTCCTACAACTTGTGTAAGAGAGAGAGCAACCTTACAGACTAAACTACAGGCAGGTCCTTGGAGTAGCAGCAGCGATGGCAATCTGGGTACAATTACACCCACCTTAATTTCAAAATGAGAGTTTTAAATGGACAGCTGTAATTTTGACTGACCATCCAGCTTGATGTGATTGCTAACTTCTTCTGCCTGGATCCTGTTGAGAGTTTATCTACTGTAAAATCTGGTGTTTAAAGTCATTTGGATGTATCACATTACATTTTTGTCCTACTTTCTCTGCACTGTGTTCCACACCCTTCTATTCAAATCAGACTCTGAAACTTATTTGACACCAACATGATCATATTTACAATAAACTTATATAACTACAACAGGAACATCTCAATCTGTCCATGAACTAAAAACAGCCAACTACTGATGCATTATTTATAAGTACATCTGCTTTTGCCTGTTGACTTTCAAATGCAAGACATTGAGACTAGAGCTTACATTATTAGAGAATAAATATTTATTTTATCAACAGATCAACTATTAATCAAAAAGCATTTTTTACAGAGAAAACTCCAAAGTATCACATTTTTGCTTTTCAAATGTGAGGATTTGCTGCTCCTCTTTGTTTTATAAGACTGTGAACTGAACTTATTTAATTGTTCAGTTCAAAACATGACAATTGGAGGCATTAACTTGGACTCTGGGATGTTACCTTTCTTAATGTGCACTTCAGGGATGACAAAGTTACAAATTATTACTTCCCTGTACAAATAGATGCATGATAAAACTGAGTTGAGAAACTACAGGTGACACCACAGGAGTGTCTCCTCTCACTGGCTGCACCTTTTGCATTGCTTTCCAATCTGCCCACGACACGACCAAATATTTAGCATGCTTGATATCTTGTGGGTGAGGCATCGGCAAGCTTTTGGATCATGCCTTTGAACTTGCTGCTCAACACTGATTTACTTTTGATCTACAGCCTTACAGCTTTTATCCAAAAAGCATCAGTTACTGATAAATCAGTGGACTCATTAACTGTGTCAACTGCTCCATTTACTCTGCAGAGATGTAATAGCTTGCAAACACTACAACAATGCTGATACACTCTCTCACACCAGTATTTACTGTTTATTATTCTGTATCCTTCTCCAATAATGCTGTATGTTTGCATGACTTTTTAAGCTACAATTAAAATCAAAACATTTTCCTTTTTGGCTTTGCGTGGGAAAAATGTGACAAAGTGACTTCAAACTTTCCATTCAATCAATCTTGGTTTGAAGAAGCTGCAGCTATTATGCAGACTCTGGAAAAGTGTAATTTAAGAGAAGACCTACTAAACCCAAGGATTAGTCCTCTTTCAGGAGTAGTAGAGGGAGAAGTGTGTGTCTATGGTGTGAGAGTGTGTGTGTAAGTGTGTCTGTGTGTGCGGGGGAGGGGACAGGGGGGTTTAAAGATGTCCTTCCTCCACATGTGAAAGACCCCAGACTCAGCAGTGCACTCAGCAATGTACAGCCAACCAACCCCTCCCATTTAATGAGCTTTTATCTTATGAAAGGACCCGCCGGTTTGTTTATGTGGCTTGTTCCGTCTGCAAGCCCCCAAACAATATCAATGAGCTCTTAACTTCACTAATCAGTGACTGTAAATTAAACTCTAATTCCTCGGCTTCCGAGAGCCAAAAGATTGTCAGACGTTGGTTAATCTGCTTCCTGATGCCCCGGATCTTCACACTCGGCAAACACGCAAACACAAGAGAGAGAATGTGCAAACAGTAAATATTTGATATCTGGCAGACTTCTTCATCTCTGCTTGGCTATTCGACTGGTCCGCGTTAGCCTTCTTGTGTGGTCAGGACGCTGCTCAAGAGAGCTGCAGGAATGTGAGCGGAGAGGAAAGCCAACAATGCTTTTAGAGCCACCAAAATCTTGTACACAAGCCACTTGTATAGTTCCTGGGGTACTGTGTGTGCAGAATAATCCCCCATTTGAAGGAGAGGCACAATAAGATGAGGGATTTTTAATTGCCACAGTCACATTAAAGGGCTCTGTTAAGCCCTTAGTGAGTGGAAAAATAGAAAAGGAAGAGATGGACTACACTAAACAAGAAAATGTAACAAAATTCAGACTTAAAATATCTCTTTTCCACTTTTCTGACTCGGCAGTAGAGACAACTCCAAGTCTAAAAAATGAAAGATTACACAGCGTGTGAATGATCCTGGGAAGTGTCTGCGATTAGTCCGGCTCCACTGAGCTTGATCTCACAGCAGAGTGAGCCCGGCTCGACAGAAACACTCGCAAAGAGAGAGTGAGAGAGACGAGGAAGACGAGTGAGAGAAAAGGAGTAAGAGAGAGACATAGAGTGAGAGAGGGAAAGCCGAGTGAACATGCACGGTAATTTGGTCTCCTCAGCCGAACAGTGATTTCTAAGATGGTAATCACATCAACTCTGTAGCTGAGGCGGCGTGACATCACTGGGAGCTGCGAGTTTATCCCACCCTGGCAGGCCTCAATGGAAATCCAAAAGTAACCAATGAGCCTGTGGGTCCAAAGCTTCCCTGCAGCTCTTCAGACCCTCTAATCACGAACAAGAGGATTGCAAGATATCAAACGAGACGCTGAAGGCGTTAAACGGCGGCCCACATAACATCGCTGCTGACGGCATCCAGGTTATTAGGAATTAAATCTTCCTACAGTAAGTCAGGTTTGACGTCATACAGTATGGTCATACTTTTGAGAACTATTTTTTTAATATTAAAGGAATAGTTTAGTTTTGCCAAGTTCCTTTCTTGCTGAATTTGGTTGATATCACTCTCATGACAGCATGCTAAACACAAAGCTAGAGTCCAGAGTTATTTAGCTCAGCGCAAAGACAGGAAACTGGGGCAAACAGCTAACAAAATGCACCTTCCAACACCTCTGAAGCTCACATTATTTACACATTTTATTCTATTTAAGATTATACCAAATAGTTTGAAGCTTCATTCATGTCATCACTATCAACTATCCAGCTGACGCGCCAATGAAACCTCTGCCATGACAGAAATGATGAACTGTTTTTTCTTTTAAACATAAAACATTAATGGTAATTAAGTGTTTAATGCCAACTCTTAAAAAGTTATCGTACAATTGCAATAAAAGAGTGTTTCTTAATTGCTTTTATGTTATTTATCAGACATTAGACAGTACTATATTTCTTAAATGTACTAAGGCATTGTGCACAGTCTGGCTTGGCATACAGGAATTGTTCTGTATAACTTGAAATAAACTTGCTGCCTTTGGTTCAATTTTTTATACTAATATTATATTTTTCACAATCTAATATATTTTATTTCTTTGAATAGTATAAGGTAACTTTAACCTGCCTGCAGTTTCGAGGTGCTGTGTAGTGCTGTAGTGGA
>JAPZDV010000021.1:23587336-23598029 GCA_029814665.1 Acanthurus lineatus | reverse complement strand
ACTATCATCTTACTTTTAGTGTTGACAAAGAAAAATGTGTATTAATATCACAGAGCTTATGTAACTTATCCTGGACAAGCATCACACTGATTCTGTTTTTTAACACCCCAGTGGTTCAGCTGTATTATTGCTGCAAATTTAGTTAAATTGGAAGGGGACCGACAAATTCTCATGTCAGGATTATTTTACATGTAACGTTCCATCATCACCAATCAGGAGAAGGTCAAGTAGTGAAGACAAATGTATCAGCAGAGAATATGGTTGAGATTTTCCCCCCAAAAGCTGCCATTTAATATGTGTTCAACTATTTAAGTAAGAATAAAATAACTGAGATTTTACACGACTCCAAATGCAGTTACTTTTGTCTTTAAAGTCATGAAACTTTGAGGATTCCTGCATTGCTTTTTAACTTCCATTTCTAGGTTAATCTTTGCTCTCACCTCTGTATGCAGACCTGACGGCCTGAGCAGAGCTTCATTCACATTTGCTGAATGAGTGTTTAGCTAAATCCCACCAGCTGACGGGGCCAGAATCTGCAGAGGTGACAGCCTAAAAGCTCTTCCTGTGGCCTAACTAATGTCCACACCAGAAATGCAACCTTTGCAAAGCCCGGGCCTGGGACAAAGGGGAGACGAGAGAAACGGCGTATGGCGTCATCTTTGAGTAATGGCGCTGCAACAAAGGGGCTAACTTGAACAGACAAAAGCTGGTAATCTTTGTTATGAGAAGGGTCAGCTTTAACTTTAAGCTACCGGGGGGGCGACACAAGTTATTGAGAAGCACATGGCACATTTACAGTGTGTTTACACTGAACAAGAAAAATAACTCTGTCTTTTTTCAGTTCATTACATTAGATCAACTTTGAGTTTCTGCTATTTTTCAGTGAACATTTTGCCAATTACACTGTGAATTTTTGAGACATACTGTGTATGCAAGTTATGTCACTGAGGACTTTTGCTATTTGCGTCTGAGACCAGTAAAATCACTGTCTCCAGCTAGACGAATCAATAATAGTACCAACCATGTAGGCAATAATAAGCCAGTCGTGACTTTATGTGAGATAGCTACATGGCAATTATAACAAGCAGATATTTACTTGGAGACAACACATGGCTGACACATATAGTTTTCTCATCACGTGCAGCTGTCATCTCGAACTGCAAACCAAACACTTTTAAGTGGTATTTATAGTTCAGTGACAATGGCTCCCTCTTAAGTTGTCTGATTCAGTAAATACACACACCCCGCTTTCTGCCATATGAGTTCGAATAAGACCTACAGTACTGAGGGAGATACTGAAAGTTGTTGTGGCAGGTACTGACATGCAGGCCTGTGCCAAATATTGGTTATGGCACGGAGGAGTTACGAGCGCCTTGTTGTCGTCTGGCATCCCGTGTCTGTCTCCCAGACTGACTTATTCACTACAGCTCGTTGATTTTCTTCCACTCATTTTCTCAGATGTGGGAGCGGCGTATTATTCCAGGATGCATCGATGCTGGCTCAAACATTGTGCCAGAGTTTTGCTTGGATTTAAGAACCTGTTTCATTTTGCTCTTAAGAAAAAAAAAAAGTCCTGTGATTTCAATCACCAAGTTCATTCATTCTTCCATAGTAGCCTGTGTGGTCCTTTGCTAGGCTCAATTTAGTTTTGCAGAATTCCTCACATACTGAGAATTAGTTATTTCCAAGGAAAAATTGAAAATAGAGTTTGCAGTCATGCTGAGAGCTCTGTGAGGATACACTTGTATGCTAAAATGATAACTTTGACAATGCGAACATGCTGATGTTGAGTAGGTGTAATGTTTAGGAATTAGCCAGTGGCACATTAGCATGTTAACATTTTCAAATAGCATTAAACACAACATAAAGCTTCCAGTTTTGCAGGTATTTGGTCTTGAAGTACAAGACCAATTTGTATTTGTAAGAGTTCATCCAGACATAAATATGCATCAGATTTCATTGAAATCTAATCAATATTTGTCAAAGAATATCATTAAAAATTACAAATGTCAACCTTATGGTGGCGCTACAGTAAAAATCAAAGGATCACCAAAGTCATTAGCATACATTATGAATGTCTGAACCAAATTTGGTGCTACTATGTTTAATAGATATTGACATATTTGACAGGATAAGTGACAAGTTTGACCTGCTGGTGGTGCTAGAGGTGAGGTATTCAAATAAATCAGGATTCATCCTTTTATTGTCTGTAGAAAATTTGAAGATAATAGATGTTGAGATGGTTGGAATGGCTGGATGGACAGCCTGAGGGACTGACCAACAGAAATATGTTGCCTTTCTTCTAGCAGAGCTAAAACATGTTGGGAGGTTCCAACAATGTCTGGATGAAAATCAAAGTCTTGATCAAAGCAGCTTGTTGGAGCCAGTGTGGATTTTGAATGCAACATGAATGAGTGAGAAGTAGGTGTGAGGCGTCCAAATGAGAGCCAAGTGTGTCAGTGGATATTTTTGGACGTCAGTGGCGGAGGGTCTGGGAATACAGCCATCAGCGGTGATCTGCTTGACCCTTGGTTGTTATGTCTGTGTCGGAGAAAGCACAGCTGCTATGTGAGAGCCAGAGGGGTTATGACTGCAGCCTGTTCGGTCCCTTTACGCTCATACCAATGATTTGATAACGACTTCTGATTTATCTACTGATGTACCTGAACTATAATGTCACATTTTTTTAAGTCTTTAAACAAAAAAATAATACACGCTCATGGGATTTTTGTCTTTTGGCTCCAAGGAAACACAAAATTTGAGAAATTTTTAATGAAGTCTTGCAGGTTTTCTAAATTCAGATTGTTAAGGGCTCCTTTAAGTTATATTTTAACATGCTAGCAAGAGGGTAAAACAATATTTCTTTCAGTACTTGACAAAAAGTATTGACTCCTTGTGTGAAATGGGTTTAACAAAAGACCTGCAAGCAATAAAAATAAACAGCTTTATTGATTAGTTTGATTATTGTCTACAGCCCAGAGCTCAGTTGTGCATGACTTAAGGTGGATTTACAGTCCAACGCTCACATCATATTAGCAAACATGCATTTTCAATCATGCCATCATGTTTTTTTGAACCACTTCATTTACCCTCTTGAACAATCAGGATGTGTAAAGAAAAAATGATCTAAAGCAAGTTTCAGCAGCACCACATCTTTGCATAGATAAAATCAAAACCACATCTGCTTGTGCAGAGATATTAGCTGTTTTGAAATCTATCTTGCAAAACTTTATTGGCATATATTGTGCTCATTTCTTTTCTTTTCTTGGCTGTTAACACTGGTTTGGTTTTTTAATAGTTTTAATGGTTGTGCAGAAATAACTCCTTAATTGACAGTAAACATAAAGGGGATCAAAAAAATTACCAGTTAAACAGTGATTGCATAAAAGATGGGGCAAATATTAAAGTAAAATGTCAAAATTTTATACAAATCCAATGTCAAAAGTGTTCATATTCCTCAGTATCCTGCGTGTCTCATTAGCTAGAACTACATTATGACAATCAAAACATGTGCAGTTGGGAAATCTGTGGTTAAATTAAATCCAACTTATATCCAATGTGGCTTTTTCAAAAATTAAGTACAACCTGTTTTAAATAACTTTAAGTGCAAAGAGTCATCAGATTCAGAAACTAACCTGCAGCACCATCACTTGCTTTAGACCATACCTGGACACACATGAAATGCAGTTTCCATTGACACAGAGCAGAACTGAGCCATGGAGCCAATATGTGCACTAACTCTTAGATGTATTGCAATCAAGGTAAAACTAATGGAAAAAATCTAAAGAGAAAAATAAGTTAGAATGTCATGATGCATAACAGGACATTTTTACATGTGCATATCATACAGAAGTTAAAAAATAAATGTTTTTTTAATCCTGCAAAATATCTTTAAAAGTAATACAGTAACATGTTGATGTGAGACTTGGGTTTTTCATCAGAGAAATGCCAGAGTTACATTCCTGTTCGTCCCCATCGTCAAATCTTTTCCATTTATTATGAATTCATGACAAAAGAAAACAACTTTCTGCATCTTGAGTCAAACATTCAGGTTTGATCGGGACGTTTTTTGTTTTTTTTTTGTGGCACAAGCAAAAATGTGATGCTGTTCAGACTTCAGTCACGTTGAAGCCAGAGGTCGCAGAAGCTCCAACTGGGACTCCAATGTGATCCTCTCCTGGTGAACCACCTGCAGCCAAAAACCAACAAAGACCTTCAATCAGTACAATCTGATTGATATTAAGAGATGCACCTCAGGCAGAAAATACATTATTTACTTAGTAAGAAATAAAGATGAATCCTCTGAAGTGGAACCTAATGTCTTGTATTACACCATTAATATAAAAGTGCTCAAACTATTTTCATTTCCAACTTGATTACAGACACTTTGCCAAAACCTGGTAGCACTTTTAAAGCATCAGGTCCTTTTTCAGTGTCTGTGTGTGACACATTGTGCTCTCCAGCTACCTCTGATGCAAGTACATCTAGATATGCTCATGGCAACTTCCCTCTCTGATTTAGTTTGAGGTCAGGGTGGAAAGGATGGAAGACCATTACCCAGAAGCCCAAAGTTTGTGTCCAATGTGAAACCAAAAGTGAAACCAGATGCAAAACCAAAATTAAGTGATTTTTCTTTCCTTTTTCCTAAGTCTGGCCAGTTTTGGTGTCCAAACCCAACCAAACTATGATCCTTTCAGAACCGCAACCATTTCTCAAGGTTAACTATTTGTTAGAAAGGCTAACACCCGGAGGCTAAAACGACTGATGGTGGCGTCAGAGGATAAGTCTTGAAAATTATGTTTCCTCTGTTGGAAATCAGGACTATTCGTGGTAAAAACTTTAGGATAGTATGATCAGTATTTTGTCAAGTGTAATAAAAATATTTTTTGGGGCTTAAAGTGTTTGATACATTAACTAATATCAATAACATGAGACGTAAGAAAAGAAAAACATGTGATGGTTTTCCACAGCTTTCTTTTGCTCTCCTGTTTATTCCTCAAAATATTCATAAATACTTTGTTTCTTTTAATTTTAATTTTAGGTCAGTTTTTGATAAGCCAGATTTTCTTGAACTGCTTCTATACACATGTCCTTATTTCAAATGTTACTTTAACTTTAGGGGAAAAAAAAGTCTCTCCTCACACACCCTGTTGCAGTTGGATGCCTGACCAGCCCAGACTCTATTTTAAAGAGGACAGTTGTGAATGCCAATGGCTGTTTGGTATTTCAACAAGGCCCGAGTCTATATAAAGACACATATGCCTTTCCCTGCAAAATTCCACACATGCTTTGAGGAACGAGCAGAATTGGAGCAAATAAATGAGATCCTGGATTACCAAGATACTCAAAGGCAGAAAAACACCATTATCAAACCCTAAAACACAGCTTCAGATTGAACCACCTTTTAACGTGTACTGCTTGATTTCTTCCTTTTTCATTCTGTTCTTTTGAAGCTATAAACGTGCTGCATGTGAGCGTGAAGGTTTTCTCCACGGGTTCGTTTACGTGGAGAATGACAGGCATGCAGCATGTGCTCCAAATGTGAGTACGTGTGCCACAGGCAGATCCCCAAAGCAAACAGCCGAGTCCGTGCCATTAGTTCAGCTATGACTGATGGGTAGCCGAGCTGACAGTCGAGCTCAGAGCTTTTCACCAACTTTTCAAGTCAGACTGGTGGGAGCGCATAATACCTGCAGTCACATTCGCTTGAGAAAGGGGCAGAATTCAACTTCTGACAGCCAATCAAACACAGTTTAAAACTGTGTTAGCATGACCTTGACCTCTGACTCTCATGCTTGGGTTAAAAAAATGCGTTGTATAACATTCTTCTGCTTTGATTGAGCGGTGTACTTTCCCATTTTACAGCATCCCAGAGGAGGAGAAGAAGGAGGGCAGGGAATGTCAGAAAGTCACTGTGGCCGGTCGCTGATGTAGTCCAAACCCGCTCACATAGACAAACACACCCTCCTTCAGTAGATTACTGTACACAGACCGATTCGGTGTGTGAGTGTGTTTGCTGCTCTCCAAAAACAGAAGAGTGGCTGACTGACCTTGAGTTGCTGCTGAAGCTCGCTGTTGAGACGTGTCAACACTGCGTTGGTTTCTTTGTTTTTACGTATCGCCATCTGGATCTCCCTCTTCTGTCTGGACGGCAACCTGAGAGAGAATTTTATGCACTTTTATTATGTTTTTTTTGCTTTAATTTTAACCAAAATAGTATAAATAACTATGCTTGAACATATATACCGAGTTCTTTAACAATCCCCATTATTTTCAATGTTATTTGACTTTAAACAAAGTGTTTGGAAGTGGGATTAAAAACCTTGAGTTAAAGCAAACAATCTGAGACAAAAAGTGGTGGCTGCAGTCAAAAATAGAGGTAGAAGGGGGCTTTACATCATGCAGCCACTGCTGGCAGTTACTACTGTTATTGATGGTCACCCTCTGCTGCACTAATAGACAGTTTTCAATGAGCTGCTTGCTCAATGAGGAGACAGCAGCACACATGCTAGAGTCATTATGGTGGGATCGGGTGTGCCTTAATGCATGCTGAATTCCCCTATCTGGATCTGCCTTTAATGGTTAATTATAACCTTTCAGCACTTATATTTAAAAAATTCTTTAACTTGAATTTTTTTCTTTTGGTGGCAGCACATAAACTGAACATGACACAGACACACTGTCACCATCATAAAGCTCATACAGCTCAAATGTTAGGAAAAAGTGGTTAATTTATATATAAAGCAGACACAGCAGAGCATTTGCATTCATTTTGAGTCTTTTTTTCTGTTCACCTGATGAATTAAGTCCAAATCTTGCTCTACTTTTAGGTCTGCATTGCTCTCTATCATCTTCTGAATTAAATATATCTCCCACTTTTTGCTGCTGAATGTTTAACTGTTCATGGACTTGATGTTAATTTTTAGCTGTCTGTTCTTCAGAACTGGGCAGCATAAGGAGAGGTGTTCTTGAAATATAATTCACATTTAATCAGATTTAGTTGAAAAAAATAAGTCTGTTTTGACTGACTTTTGAGCAGGTTTGGCAGGGGGAGGGAACGGCATGGCAGGTGGAGGTACGGCCTCCACATTCTGGCTCTCTGGGTGGTATTTCCTGCGAACCGGCTTCTGCGGCGCCTGACCGTGAGGAACTACAATCACATCCTGAGAAGAAGGTTTCAGAAATAAAACTTAGCCTTTCTCAAACCAACAGGGACGCTCATAAAAATCCAACTAGCATTTCTTTGTTAGCAGTTCAGACCTGTTTCGAAGCATTCGTCAAGTCTTCGGTACTTCGACCAAATCTACATCGAGGACCCTGTTCCTCAGGTTTCACACCGCTCTCCTCCTGAAACAGAGACAAAAACAAACAAAAAAAGAGTCAAGGACACTGGCTGCAAAATTAAACGTCAAAACTGAAGATGTCACGATGAGGTTAAATAACCTGAAGGAGCTGCTAAACAGGCAGGATGAAATGTGTCTGGCCTGGCTGCAGATAAATCAGTACTTTCCCTGCAGAGACCACGATGTAGTGCTCTCCAGGCGCAGCTTCCTGCCTGCTCGGAGGGCAGCCATGATGGATTAACTTGCTTTTATTGCATCTCCTTGCTGCATTTCAGCCATTATTCTCCTCTAGACATAATGCATAAAGTATAACCACCTGCTATCGTTCCGCAGAGAGGTTAATAATAGTGCAAGAGTGTGAACACAGGCCCAACGCATGAAGGTCAGTTTCTTAAGTTTAGCTCGTAGCACCGCTGCAAGATGAGATGTTGTGAAAGTTGAGGCATTTCTTACTGTACTTCTTCTACTGTACATCATTTCCCATCTGTTAAGGTTGTATTTAGCGAATTTCATCAGCTAATTTCTGCGGGGCTGCCGTCTCCATTGTGGTGGCAGTTGAAATGCCTGAGCTTTCCTGATGGTTTAAACAGGCTAATGCTGCCGCTGTAAATTTACCCAAGAAACTTAAAGAAAAAAAAATCTGTTTTGCTGAGCAGCATAACTGACTTGCAAGCAGCAGACGCAAATAAATGAGCCTGCGATTTCACTGCACCATTGGATGTGAAACACAACCGCAGCATGGAAACATTTAAAAAAGGTGCAGTAGTGGCTGCTACAGTGGCAATAAACCACAGGAGCTCCATCAGCAGCATGTGTGGTCACATCAGCCAAAGGTCACGGCCTGTTTCACTTCAGCAGTGTGACAGAGCTGAAGAGTTACTGTCATTGTCACGTTGACCTTTTGAGGAAATAATCTTTACATTTGGCCTCATTGAACTGATATAAATAGGAGCAAGTAGATCAAACACTAAAACTCTATGTGGCATAATGAGAGAATCCATAGAAAACAGCAGGACGACAGGAGGAGGACTGACTCTGACCCTGTTTAACTCTCTGTATTAATGCATTTTCTTGTCAAGCGGATCGATGGAAAGTTTCCCCGCTTGGTGGGCCCGGTGCAGATGGTAGTAGCACTGACAGATATGTGTATTTAGCTCTGCTGCGCCAGAAAAAAAAACAAAAAAACAAAGATGTGGCATTTAGGTCACGGCTGCAGTAGCCTCAGTTCTGGCTGCCTGCCCAGAGTCGCACCAACTGCATTGTGGGGTTTCTTTCTTCCTGAGGCTGCTGCGGTCACAGGAAAAGTGAAGCAGAGTTAAATTAAGAGAACCAAAGTAAGACAGATGCACAGTGTGTAATTTCTGCTGCTAGAGGTCTCTCTATCAAAACATACAAACAAAAAAATGAAGTCTGATGACGTTTCGAAGCAGCATGGCATCATGGGATTTATTTATTTTATTGAAAACTGTCGCCCTGATGGATGAAAATTTATCTAACAGACTCAGGTAGAAATGTTCACAGTCGAGGTAATGTATTAAAATTTAATTAACATTACATTTAGTGGACTTCTTCCTCTCTGTCTGACTGGTGTTACACCAGAAGTCAGCAACAAGAGAGAAAATAAAACGCATCATTACCTTGAATAAAATATATTTTTTGATAGTTTTGATTGTTTTCGTAAACATTTGGGATAATGAAGGTGCAAAACTCAACATAATATAGAACAAAGATAAAGTAATTTAAGACATTTTAATGTGAAAATATAAGTTTAACGAGTCACATCCCGGTAACGTCTTTGTCCTTTCTGCTAGAATAACATGAACAAAGAATGAACAGTATTCATCTGCAGGTGTGAGGGTGTTTTTCATTCACCATAACTGTAAACTGAACTGCTCCCATGGGTCCCCTGCAAAAAAACTGGTATCAAATATTCACCCTTAGGTTACGATTGACATGTTTTATGCTAAGGAAGCTATTTTTAACTGCGCCAACAGTTCACTCATGACTCTCTGAGGGATCCGAGCCGGTATGAGTTTCAGTTTGTCTTTACTAAGTGGAAATCATACATGTGGGGAAAAGTCACCTCTGGGATCGTCCAGTTTTGTTTTATTTTTTTGGCTTTAATTAAGACCAAGTAAAACATCCTGTGGGAAGACAGAGAAATGATGATACTGCATAGAAAGCAGTGATGGAGAGGAAGAGATTAAGAAACAAGAGGAGTGAGAGAAAGAGGGGGTTCGTCTGTCTGCTGGTTTCAACACATACAGATGAGTTATTAAAAAGACAGAGTGGTAAAGTCAGTAATGGAGGAGGATTTAAGGGATCATGTGACAACCGAGATAAGGAGGAAAGATTGGGTCCGTCTGTTTTGAACAAATTTAAGGAGTTGCAGTGCCCTTTGACCTTAAAAACTAAATCTGATTTGTCAGATAAGAGACCCTTCAGGCTGTCTCCAAGATGGATGACCATAAACATGCAAAGAGGAGATTTTTGTTAATGAGAGGCTTTCAATCTGGATTATCAGGAATCTCCTAATTGTGAGTCCAGCAAAAAAATAAACAAATTATTATGTCTGTCCAGAATTAGAGGTTTCGAAAAGGTACTTTTCATATTTTTCTCTGCAAAGTGCAGTGCAATAATTAGCATCTGTTGCATTTACTTTGAATCCACAGTAAAAAAAAAATATATAACATCAGTAGTTTTGATCAGCTCTGCAGCAGTGATCATGTTATATTCGATTAACAGATCAATCAGATGTGGATTATTATAAGAAGTAATTACATTATTTCATAAAATGAGAATAACAGAGACAGAAATACATCTAATATTAAAAGAACAGGTTAAAAATCCTGCTGAGTCTGATAAAGAAGAAGAAGAAATGCTTAAAACAATAAAATTCCTCTGGATAAATGGATGTGTTTCACTAACAGTAGTCATTGTGAAATCACCCACATAATGCTGAGTCATTTTAAATAAATGAAAATGATTTTTACGCCTTTTTATCAAGGCTTTAAAAAAACACTACTTGCACCTTCTGTCACTATTTTCTATGTGAGAAAGATGTTTTGTCATGATTACTACACTTGCACTGGATTGTAGTGTTGTGCTGCAGCAACAATTATTTTCTTTCAATCTCTTATTTTTTACGATAAGTTGTATAAAAGTTTAGTCATATGTATGAAAAAGATCATCATCATTTCCCAAAGTCCAAAGTTACATCCGTAAACTGCTTCTTTTGTAAACCAACAGTCTAAAACCAAAAGACAAGTCATTTATTGTCACGAATGACAAAACGACACAACAAATCCTACAATTTAAGACATTTATCAAAATAGTTGGCAATTTTTTAT
>JAPZDV010000021.1:23575845-23587236 GCA_029814665.1 Acanthurus lineatus | reverse complement strand
TGTCACAAATGACACAACTACACAGCAAATTCTACAATTTAAGACATTTATCAAGATAGTTGGCAATTTTTTTATTCAATGCCACTCTGAACAGGATACAAATACAGACCAAAACGACAGAATCAATAGACTCAGAACAGATGAATGAAGGATAGAGAGAATGACGTTAAGAATGAGTGAGATTACAGCTTGATGTTAACTCCTTTGAACTCATTAGTGTCTGGAAATTGAGAAGCCGTATATCTGACAAATATGACTTCAGTGACACATCCACAACACAACATCTGCGATGGAGGCTGGATAATATTGGAGCAGAAAACGCTGACAACCTGGCGGGGAATTTTGGACTCGCCTGCTTATTGTTTTCCTTTTTTTTTGGAGATAACTTTTGTGGCTGTTTGCTACATTTGGAAACTCCGAGCAGGACACATCAAAGCAGAAAATTAGATTTTTATGCTTACCTCTTCTCTAAAGTGACTGAAGTCAGCAAAGTTTGGCTGCTGCACTTTATTTTGGGGAGTTTTCTCTGAAACACCGATGAAATGAGGAACCTGACAGGAGGAGATGACAGACACTGAGCGGCAAAAGCTTCGTTTCATCACCAATTTATGAGACATTTGAACAGTTGGAGCTCAGAAGTACAACACAGGCTTTGTTTAAGTGATAAAAGAGGACATCAGCATGGATTTCTGCCTTCAAACCAGGCTTACCTGTGATGTTGATGGTCTTGGAGGGAGGGCTGGAGGAGGTGGCAACCATCCACTTTTTATGCCTAAAATCCAGACAACATATCATGGCGCTATAAACTACTGCAACTTTCTGTGTTGCTTCCAAGGGTCACGTTTTTCTCTTTAAGCCAAAGAAATAAAACCATCTACATTTTCATATTCAGATTCTGGCTTGTTCTCATGTAACCTACCTATCTACATTTCCCCTTTTAGTTCTCCCATGAAAGAAGAACTGTTGTAAAAAGTACAATGACTCTGTTGTGAAATGCACAGCAGTTCCTGGCGGTTTGTGCTTTGAGTGAGAGTTAGGAGACTATTATAGTAAGAGGAGCTGAGCGAGGGCAGGAAGTGAATCGTACCTGGAGCTCCCTGCTGGAAGAGCTTGTTGAGGTCCAATGAGGAGGCTCTGGAGTGGGTTTTCTGGGGTCGAGGTGGGGGGGTTGGAGGCTCCTCTGCTTTCTTCACCGCATCTTCGAAAGAGGTGCTGGAGTAAGACCTGAGGGTGATGAAAAACACAAATTACAATGAGGTTAATGAGAAATGCCTGAGTTTTATTAATTTATATATTTTTGTTTGTTTGTTCGTTCTTCACCTGGGTCTAGTCTTCATCTTCAGCTGTGGGTCCAGGTCCTGAGGAGGCTCTGAGAGGAAGGATACGTTCAATAAACAGAGGCACGTCAGACTCTTGTAAATGAGAAGCAACTACTTCCCTGTTAAAACCACAAACTGTAGTTTCATGTGTGTAAAGGAGCCCAATCAACACCACACATACAGATTTTTTTACTTTCTAATTCACCTGAATGCTGCAGTGTGCTTATAGAGTAAAAAAATATTTCTTAAATACAAAAATTTCAGCTACTTTTTGAAAAAAGAGAGATTACTAACACAGTGAAAGTACTGAGGGTAGTGGAGAATCAGTGTTGAACAAAGTGTGTATGCACAGAAAGCGAGTGTTTGTGTAATTTTCTACATTAAAAAGGAGTTTTAGTATCACCTGGTCTCTCTGGAAAAGCACCAAGCTCTAGAGTCGGTTTCTCTTGACTTGTTGTCACCCTCTGCACACTAACATCTGTTGAAACAGTAATAAAGATATAAGCAGTAGAAAAAAAGTACAAGATTACTTGATATTTTTGGTATTTATTGCATAAATGAAACGTAAAATTGACAACTTTTACCTTGTTTACATGACTCCTCTTTCAAATCTTGCTTTGCTGTGGCCAGACTCGGCTGCAGCCTGTCTATAATGCTCATATCCTGTAAAACAAACAAATAAACAAATAAACAACTGCACGACTTCACTGCCTACTAAGACTGATTTAATATGTAAAATGTGTGGTGTGTTTTAGGAAGTTCAAGCTTATGCTGCAAGCTCAACATGTTGATGAGGGGAATTCTCATAGAGCAACTTGCAGCGGCCTCATGGTCAGCTTGTTAGTGCCCCCTACAGGCACAAAAGCAGGACTCCACATTCACCTAATTAATAAACTTGCATTAGAGTATCTGAGTATTTTTATTTACCATCTGCCCAGGCCTCAGTTCAGCATCCTCAAAGACAATAAGAGGTTCAACACTCTGCAAAAAAACAAACGTTGAATTTGAGTTTAATTCTGAAAAATGATTAATAAGCAAACAAACTACAGATCTATTTATGAATGTGTCAGATATCAGATTAATGGCTATTGTCTTTACCTCAGGAGTGTCAGGTATGTCCTCTTCCTCCTGCATGAACCCCGGCCGCAGGGTTGGAGGGAGGGTCTCTGGCAGAGGGTAACCATTCTTGCGAGCCACAATCAAGTGAAAGGCTGTGCAGAACTCAGAGAAAGTGAGAGCTCCATCTCTATCCACATCACTCAACTCCCTTTAAAAAATGAGTAGACAAAATGTAAAACCATCTGCAAAACCTGAGAAAGGAGCTGCACAGTTTTGTCTCAAACAACATTTCTAATGATAAAATGCAGGTGATCTCAAATGAAGGTTTTTCTTTTAATAAGCTTCATTTTTACAATTCTATTATTTTAAAACAATTTCCTAATCATTTTTCTATAAAGAATTATGTCATTTCATACTCATAACAAAAGATTAGGTTAGCTATATATTGCGTATTTGTTTAATATTATTTGGAAAACTACAACTGAACAGTTAATTGGCCTATAAGTTTTTTGGAAAAGTTTTGACAAATAGACCAATAATATTGAGCATTAAGACAATTTTTAGCCTCATCAACAAGATACTGTGCTATCAAATAGCATATAACATATACAGTGTTATTAAATATGGTGTTTATCAACATTAAAGGAATAGTTTAACATGTTGGAAAATACACAGAATCTGTTCTCAAGGGGGAGTTTAGTTTCTTTTAGTTTCACTAAAACATGGACTGAAAACATGAGGTAACAGCTTGCCTGGATTGATCCAAAGGAAACTAATAAAAATTACATAAAATATAAAAAATGAAAGATTACATTTGGACAGAACTAATGCAGCTGTTTCCTCTTGTTTCTCCCCTTTTCTGGTCTCTGTGTTTTGCTAACTGTTTCCTAGCTTTAACTTGATATTTACTGTAAAAACATGAGAGTGGTGATAAATTTCTCAGAAAGCAAATAATTCCCAGAATCTCAAAATATTCTTTTAAGGACTCTGGGTCTCATTTTACGACTATATTTAATATGATTTAAAGTGTTAGATTTTATAATGTTATACATGTTATACAAATTTCTTTTCCCCCATTTAATCAACTTTATCAATGATAGCTGTGACGATAAACGTTGTGTTTGTAAACACTTTTTTTGTTTGAAGGGCAAGACGACAGTGAAGGTCTGCAGTTTCTAAATGAGGCCTCTGTCTGCAGGCCCGCTGAGGTGCTTGGCTGGTAAACACCCAGCTGACCCCAGAACAGCACAAGGACAGATAACACTGTGACTCAGCACTTACCAAATGTGGGAAAGTTCTGGTATTGGCAGCTTAGATTTTGTGAAGAAGTTCTTTGCAATGGCTCCTGGAAAAGAGTCACAAGGTTGGAAAACAGTTTAAAAGGGGATTTTCTGTCTATAAATAGGTGTATCGAGGGTGGGTGTACATACCCAGGATGAGAGCCCCCAGGTCGGGCTGCAGGCTCTTGAACTGATTGGTGTAATACTCCAGCTGTTCCTCTGTTATCCTCCAGGGGTCATCGTCTGAATAGTCCTGCTGGTCCAGCCTCTCTGATGAGGAAGCCTGGAAAAATAAACAATAATCATAATACAGACTTTAAAAAAAAACAATAAAGAGCTTTTCACATGATTAAAAAGCTTAAAAAAAAAAAAGAAGTAAAATCCGGCTTTACCCGAGCCATAGCAGGATGCTCCACAGTGGGTTTGGTCCCGTAGTTGCTGGGCGAGGAGTGGTGCTCGAGCTGAACGTTCGGCCGCGAGGAATGTTTGCTTTCATAAGCTGACGGATAGGAGGAGGAAAAAGAAACACAGCGGCGTCGGTGGAGGAGAAACCTGAGACAAACATGCAATGATTTCCCACCGATTTGATCTGAGAGAACGAGAGAATGACAGATCAAAGGGACCAGGAGAGAGTGAAGCGAGGAGAGAGAAACCGCAACTTCCTGCTTTGGAGGAATGAGCAGGTGTCTGAGATGCAGCAAAACCTCAAATTTTCAATTTAAATTAATTCCTGATTCATAATATAACCAGAGAAACACATGTCTTTCTTGCATTTTAAGTCCACAGAGAATTCAACCCACCTACACCTACATCTATTCTTCTGGCCTGACCTGTGTAACCCTAAAACAAACATGAGGTATGTTTGCAGAGCTCACTGCTGTCATGAGACTGGAAACGTCTCGGTCTTACCGATCTGTGAGTCGGCCTCGTGTCTCTGCTTGGTGTACGTGTAGCTTCGGTAGGTCAATGGAGAGCGAGGAGGTGAACTGCACGGCGATCGTGGCGGAGACCAAGGTTCCTTCAGAGATACAGTGTTTGTTATTTCATTTAGAAAGAACAATAAGTAGCCTCTATGCATCAACTCCTACTTATTTAGATGTCAACGGGTTTGACAAGTTGTGGAAAACTGACATAACTCCTCCAGGATTCCCATTTTCAGGTGATTTCACACTAAAACAAACAAACTTTTGAATATTATATTGAATTTTTATCATATTCTGTCAATAGATTCCATAAAACTTGCACACCAGGCTTTAAATTCAAATCCAAGGATGTTTTAATGTGTTTTTTGGAGATGTTTGTGCCTTGATTACAAAGTGCAGATTACAGAGATGACAGGAAATAAAAATAAAGAGATGGGAAATGTCACATAACAAAGGTTGTTAGTCAAACTTGAACCTGGAACATTGTAATTTACAGTCAACACCTTCACCCAGCAGCTGCAAGGGCGACAAAGTTAAAAGGATATGTTCACATTTTCCTGTTTTGTGCCCGGTTGAACTTTGAAATGGGTTTTTTTTTGCAAGCTGCAATCATTGTTCCTGTTCATACTGGCCATTAATAGATCCATTAAAATGTCCTCATGTGACAGAGCAAACATGAAATCAAAAGTTAACCTGAAATTTATGTGAAATAATTTTTTTTTGAAATAATTAATTTATTTTCAGCGCTTCAAGTCAAACAAACTTAATGGATTTCTTCCGGATAAGTCTTTTTTCTTTATGTTTTTTAATAGTTTTCTGCACTGCGGTGTCTTTTCTTGTGTGCCTGCATACTTCTGGCCTAGGCTGGTCTGGTACCTTGAAGGAGGCTTGTCATTCTCCTCTAATCTCTCATCAACAAGGCATTTTCTGCTCCGGTGATCACAGCCGACTGGAATGCTCAGTGCACCGTTCCAGGTCAACGTGACATCTCGACAGTGATCCGTACTTTTTTTGCAAATTCTCTCACAAAACTCAAAATTAGCTATTTAAACCTAACACGAACGACAGCAACCAGAGGGGAGAGAAAGTGACACATAATGTTTCATAGCATCCGAAATTTCACCCCAAGCTTACCTTCTTCTCTTTATTGGCCTCTGGGTGTCTGAATGTGCCCCTGTCTGCTGTGGTCCAGGAGGCAGAACCAGGTCCGGTTCCACCCTGAGCCCCCTGACCATCAACGCTCGGAGGGACGGTCGAATATCGCGTCTCTGGTTCATTTTTCAGCCCGACAAATCTGGGCAGAGGTAGATCTACGGACAGACATACAGTGTTATTTACTGTGTTAATGTGGTATTTGTATTCTAGTAACATCCTCTTTCATTCTTGGAAATACTTAATAAATAAATCTATTTAATGTTTAACGAGAAGATTTTTTAAAATCGTGTCTGATCTGGAGTTTCATGTATAATTCCATATGATTTATCTTGAATTACACTGAGGGGAATTAATCAGGATGAGTGTCTTTACATTCTGCCGAGATGAGCTACTACTGATCCACACCACAGCGAATACTAAAACTCTGAACATACTTCTTCTAATAATCTCTCACGCTACCATGTGCTATGTAAAAAACAGATTTTCTCTTTGGTCGGGGTGTGACTGATTGTGTGCTCTCGTAATAAGGGCAAACCCACTTAGCCCTTTCCACGCGACTCCCCTTTCATCCAGATTAGACCAAATCCTGCCATGTTAAGATAATCTCCTGATCCCCTTTTGCTCTGGTAAGATGCCTCCTCTCTGGCCGACAGACTTACTGGCTGTTACGCTCTCCAGGTGGATGGGCAGACCGGACTGGGCAGCCGCGAGCAGCTTCAGGGCCACGTAAAACTGAGGTGTGCCGAAGTATCCCAGACGCTTTGCTCCACACACCTCGGTCACCTAAAAAACACAAATATAAAATCAGTTTTTAATGCTTTACTTCACTGATAAATCTCATTTTTCAGAAATCTAATCTAAACTCAACCAGAGTAAGCTTCGGCACGTGATTATTTTACACCATGGTCAAGATAATACGAACTACAAGTTAACAAGCTCTACTAACAGAATAAAGCTAAAAGAAACAGTATGTAAGGGATCAGCAGCACAGCGGGATCTGTTTATTCCAGCACTCTTTTGATCAGAAGTACAATGACTGCTTTGGGGGAACAAAGAAGATTAGGATTATGTAAGAAAAGCAAGGAAAATTCTCCAAAATGCAACAGAAAAAAATGTTATGATATAAAAAAAGAAGTTTTTGAAAAATATGACTGAGTTTAGTAGTTAGTTTAGTAATGTTGATGTGAATGCATGCTCCTTTGTGACTAAAAGTAAGATATGTGATATATCCGTTTTGTGAATGTTGAATGCAATTATAAAATAAAATGACTCTGACTTATTGTAATGGACCTACCTATTTGTCAAAGAAGTTAATAAATGGTGTTACACTTTCAAACACGCAGAAGGTGGTTAGCCTTCTTGTCTTAAGTCCAAAAACAGGGTGGAACAGCTAGCCTGACTCTGTACGTACATGGAACAGAGAGCATTGTTTTTAAACCTTGTTTTTGTGTTAATTAACAAACATACGCTAAAGGGATGGTTTAATATCCATGGAAGCTAAGCTAACTGCCTGTACTGGTTAAGCTAGCTTATCAAGTTAGCAAAGCACACAACTGCTCCATGAAACCAACAAATGTTGACGCTTGTATGTATTAATTTAATTTGAAGGATTTAATTATCATATGTAAGATGATAGCTAACTGACAAACATTAAAAGGATACTTTCAGCGAAGCTGACTGCTAGCAAGTGGTTAGCTTAGCAAACTTGCAAATAGGGAGTTAGTTGGCCTGATTCTGTCTAAAGGTAAAGCACTTGGCCTAATAAAACCACATAGTGTCACCATTACACCTAATTTTTTGTATGTATTAAATAATTTGTTCTTTATAAGTTAAAATATTATGTAAGATGTTAATTAACTAAGATTAAATGATACTTTACTACAAGCTAGGCTAACTGCCAGCTAGTGGTTAGCTTAGCAAAAGGAATACTAGCAGACAGCTTCTCTGTGTCCAAAGGTTAATAAACTGGCTGTTTATACCTTTATATTTAACCTATACCTTTAGATTTAAGAGAGCTACTGACTTTATCAACATCACAAAAAGGCCGAAAACAGAGAACAATTCTCACTGTTTAAAAGCAATATTGCTGCTATAAGTTAATTTAACAGCCCAAGGACGAGGGTTGAAGGAGTGCTGTGAAACCGACATTGTGACTGACAACAAACCATTTGCTAAGGATGTTTTTGTGGCAACAATGGATTAACATTGCTTAAACTTTACATGTTTTTGATTAACATACAGGATCAAAAAGTTCAGTTTTTCTGCCACAGAGGACTTAGAGAACAATGGCTGGTATGTGGTTTTTAAGATATGAATGACAGGGGTGCTGCTAATACCCATTGCCTAATGAGGCTGAGTCGCGGGTGGAGTGCATGTGGCTCTTATCGCCTCATGAGACATTATTTGTGCTTGACCTGCACTGTGTTCATTCATCAGCTTTAACGGGCAAATCCAAAACAACTGCATGCAGTGAGAGCTGAGCAGACAGTAGAGGTCAAGTCTGCAAGCCAGTGAGAGTGCCTGAGTTCAGCAAAGATTGATAAAGAGATTATGTCAGGCACGCCAGTGAAGACCTTGATGAACCAGACTGGCAGGTTAGATCTGCAGCCTGATGAGGAAGGTTATTCCAGGAAGATGGAAAAATGCCCAAAACTTTTCAGTACACATAATATCATTGCTGCCACAACTTTCCAGATATCAATAAATCATTTGTCCTATTGAGAATGTGAAAAAAATCATGATTAAATAATAATAGCCATGCTAATATGCTGGATATCTGACAGATTACATCTTTGTTATTTTGTGGCAGATTTTCTGTTTCCTGCAACTATGACAAAATCAATTCTGTTATTCACAAAAGCAAAATACCAAGTAAGCAAAAAGCATGTTTGGTGTTGAACTGATTCAGCTTCATTGATACGTATGAAAACAAGCGTGTTAACATGCTAAAAATGACGATGCTAACATGCTGATGCTTTAAAAGTTTAATGTGGACATGTTCAGCCTTGGTCTAGCATGCTAGCATCTTAACATTTGCTAATTAGCGCTAAAACAGGCTAATGGGTTCCTAACAGGTATATGATTTTGGGAGAGCTTAGTTGCAATACAAATTATTGGACATCTTGAAATTTTGACCTGATAATGACACTTAAAAGTTAAATGGAAGCTCCACTAATTTTAAACACCTGTTTGTTTACAGGTGTTGGGCAGTGCAACTGAATATATGTGTATAAAAAAAGCTGTATAAAGCCATTTGCAAGGAGATGCAGATGCTGACAAATGTCCTCAGGTGATGTCACTTAAGTCTGAAGACTAAAGACTGTAAATTTAAGAATGAAACAAAAAATTATGCCATTGTTTTACACCTCAGTGGACCAATTAAGTTACAGGTTACAACCATGTCTGTCCAGGCTCATAAAATATGTTGTAATGATTAAAACCAAGATAATATTGCCTATAATTTGCTAACAACATGAAGAGCTACCAGTCTTGGATGTGACAACACCAGGAAAGCAGTAGCTTGAAAAAGGGCCACACCTTGATAAACCAGACAGGTTCCACAGCAACGTCTGTTGACGCATCATTACGAGCAACTCAACATGCCACTGTACTAAGCTCACACCTCTTCCCCTTCCCCTTCAACCTGACAAACTAAACTAACTCAAGCAGAGACTTGAATTCACGTCTATATTTAAATAACATGTAGTTATTCGCTCAAACAGTGGAGGCATCCATTTAAACACTAAACCCTCCAAATGGCTCCTCTGGCTGTTGCGGTGTCCTCATGATTAAACGTTATGGAAAACATTTGCTGTACTCTGAGTCCATAAAATCAGCATAACAATCGATTTTTTGTTGCAGAGTAATGTATGGGGAGCTTAGCTGAGCTCTGTGAGGTATGACTGGCCTTGCAGTGACAGCTCAGCAGGAAGGAGGGTCATGCTTTTAGTGCTTATCTGCTGTAAACACAGGCGAGACATCCAGATCCTTCCTCTCTGCAAGTTTGGTCATTCTAGGTGAATCATGACTCAACAAAACACACCTCTACATACAATGCATGGAACATTTCCACTGTTTTGAGAAACAGCAAAAGGAGTGTATTTACAGTAAAACCAAGTTGAAGTCAAAATCATAACACACATTCTGAGTTATCATAGATTATAGAGGAAATACAGTATTTAAGATTTTCTGATACTGTTTGACACAATGACCCAGAAGTCAGCAGAGAGTCCAAGAGTGATCCTGCAGGCATCCTGCAGCAGCTCAGAGGGCTGTGTGTCAATCACCCCCGTGTGGTGGCGGCGATCCAGGCAGGACAGGAAGGAAGCAGAGCTCAATGCCAAACTTCCTGACACCCACGCAGAGACACAATAGGCCGCCATCGCCGGCAGCCGACCCCAAGGGGACCGAGAGCAGCGTGAATGGAGGCGGCAACCTGCTGCGCTCATCTGAGCTGGAAAAATATGTTTATATGCCTGTGGTGGGTCAGCAAAAAGACCCGACTTCTACAATCAATTAAAAAGAGTTTAGCAGAACTTCTGCTAGTATATTTAGTTTCAAAGGCATATGATTTAATCTGTTGAAAATCAATCGAAATAAGTTTGAGGTTACATAAACTAGTTTTAATGTTGCATGATGTTTTTTCTTAGTCTGAATGAGACTCATAGACTTTGCTGACTTTGGAAGTGTCATTGTGTAAAATAGTGCCTGCAAACTAAAAAGGATCATAACAGTGCATTTGCCTATTTTAGCTCCTTAGCTGCAAATCACCTAAAATTCACATTTTTAGCGGTTTTCTTTCCAGATGCTTTATAATTTGATATATTTTGTTGTATTTGTCCTCCAGCTCCAGGCAGACTTTGGTTTCCATTAGTTTCTGCAGCAATTTACAGACTTTTGAAAGTCACATGAGATGTAAAAACCTCAGTGAGCATGATAATCGTACTAATTTTATGTCAAAGGCCCATTATGTGTGAAGAAGTCTGTGAAGCAAGATCTCTTGTTAACTACACAGCTTTTGTTTACTGTGAACATGAGTGACAAATACAAGATAGTGAATGCTACAACACAGTGTAAAAGTTGCACTCTTGCAGTAAAATCTAGAAACTCCCTCAATAATGACCTTGAAACAGTAACATAACGAGAATAAATTACAAGTCACAGCAGAACAAGTGAGGCTGTTGACATAAAACCCGTGACTGTCCTGAAGTCTGTGTTGTTTTTCTTTAAAAGTTATAGTCCAGCTTTGATTTCTCTGTGATGGATTACAAAAGTCATGAGTGTGACGAGAGTCAGTGATCAGATTTTGAAATTGTTCAGAAATTAATGGAGTTAAACTGCTGCCTGAAGCTGTTAAAAAACTGTGATAAAAATGTTAGAGACAGTGTTGATTCATGATTATCTGTAGAGCCAAATAAGTTAGTTAACTGCCTAATATTTAAAAATTTATTCAAGTATAATTTTTTTGCATCTAATTTCTAAAGACTTTTCTCTGTTTCAAAACCCTGAAAACTTAATTTCTAGGGACTGTAAACTGTTCAATAAAAAGCAAACAATCTTGAAGTGTCACACGGGGCTCTGGAAAAACTCTGACTGACATTTTCTTTCATTTTCAACATTTTTTAGACAAAACAATGAATGAATGAATTAAGAAAG
>JAPZDV010000021.1:23524060-23567822 GCA_029814665.1 Acanthurus lineatus | reverse complement strand
CTGTTTCTGTTTTCTGTTTGTAGCAAAAAGAAAAATCCCTTCGTCGATGAGGACGATGAATAGACTCGGGTGAAAGCAGAAAACGGTGTTGTGAATGATTTAGCTTACAACACGTCGTTCTCGGACGAGGATCGATTCACACAGATGTAAACGCCTCACAGGGAAAAAAAAAAGGTTATTAAGCTTCTCCAGGTGGACTTTTGTTGCACAATTAAACCAAGAAAATCATTAAAAGCTGTAGTTTAACATAAATTTGTCATGAATTAAAACATTCTCATGATTGTGCTTTCTGAGAGGCAAAATATTCATATTCTGTCATTATCTGCTGCCTTAAAAACAAACAAGCACCTGAATTTTTTAATATCAATACTTTCATTTTCCACAAATCTACACATTTTCTGTGTTGAGGGATGATAAATTACAGATCTGTGTGTGTGTGTGTGTGGACTGTGAAAGTCTATCACTTTGCTCTAATCATTTATTCTTCTTTGTAAAGAGATAAATGACATTTATCAGCAAACAGAATGAAATGAAACAAACAGATGAGGTTCATTACCAGACCCACGGTGTGTGTGTGTGTTTGTAACTGGGATTTATGGCATTTATAAGCATATTAATAGTGCAACAATAAACTTTTATCTATATGTATATCTTTGTTTTTATAATGGAAAACAATTGTTGGGTTACAGGCTGATTGCTTACTATATTTAACCTGTTTTTTGTTGAACGTTTGAGTGATTTTGATGTGATCAAATCTAAAAAAAAAGCAAAGAAAAAGCACCCAGAGGTGACGTCTCTTCTGCGACTGTCTTGTTTGCTGTCATCCCTCTTTCTTCTCCAGACTGCAGAGCGACAGCGGAAAACCCCCCTTGCAGTCAGCAGCATCAAAGTATCATAGAAGTATCATTCATTTAAATGCCAAGTTGCAGGTTTTTATAAAATAAACATCGCTTAAACTTTTTTATATGGATTGAGGGACTCATTTGTATCATTTCTCACAGTCAAAGCAGCACAGCATCCTACTTGTTTGCAGAAATTTGTGTAAACTGTTAATAAAACTACGTACAATTCTTAGTTCTCGTTGTTTGTGATGAAGGTCTGGTTTCATCGTGACCTTTACTGGAAACATTTAACATCTTTCTGTATCAAGAATGTTCGATGAGGCCTTTTCTGTACTCCGTGTACCGGTGCAAAGTTTCAAGGTTATACTTTAACTGTTTTGATTTCTGGTTTCTGGTCAGTTTTAATGGGATTTGACTGCACTGCCCCCCTAAGGCTGTTTTGAGAAAATATGTGATATGCGTTCACAAACTTGTCCTTTTTGTCTCCTGTGTCACATGAACTCAGGTTAAAATTTCGTCATTGAACCTGAACAAATATGTAAGAAATACACATTTTAAGGCTTGTGAGACACTGGATGTTTTGGTAAAAAACTTCTTGTGTCTTTGCTTTTCCTGGTGTGTTTGGGCCTTTTAGTCTAGTGTTGCTCAACATCTTTAAGATCCCTTTAAACAAACCATGTTGACCTGCAACCCCACGTCTCTGGACACCCCTGATGGTTGTGACCAATGCAACAAAAAAGGGATTTCTATGTAAAACAGTTTTTAGAAGCATAGGATGTAAATATTTCCAGTAATCTCAGTAATAAAATGTTAAGAGGAAAATTTGATAAATAAACAGCTTTGCTGCTGATCATTTTATGACTTCTTAGAATATTTATGATCTTCATGTGGGACCTGATATGTTTAGAAAACCACTTATACAATAAAAACTGTTAGCTGGAAGAGCTAACTAGGGACTTTTTCATCCAGTTTAAAAGTGCACAAAGAATTTGAGGTGCTGTATTCTGATTGAAACCTTAATGGAGTAAATATTTGTAAATAGAAAGCATCGATAACACTGAGATTAAACATAGGAAAATCTATTATTCTAGCTTTTTTGTTAAATTTCAAACCAGAGCTGTCACTGTAAATAAAACTTAAAATGTCTCTGCTGTTGTTCTGCTGTCTGTTAAGATGCCGAAGTAAAAAGAGGAGTGTGAAAATCATCACACTGTCTGGAGAAATAATGTTCAAACCCTGATAAAACAGATCCAAATCTGTTCTGACTTTTCAAAAATGACAAATTGTTGATTGTTTTGCTCTCAATGCAAGAAAAACACTTTTATGACCCATGGCACAAAATCCATCTCTTTGATGCAAATATTTCATCTTTTAACATTTTCTTTTAGAATATATTAACTTTATGATGAGAGAAAATAAAGGTCTTTTCCCTGTTTCCTTCAGCAAACAAAAAAAACATACAGCATTCCTCTTTTCTGCCTCTTCTCTCCTTCCCCTGTGGTTTTTATAGTGTTTCTTTTGTCCGTATGAAAACCTTAAAACAGATGTGAGTCGTTAACAGTAAAAGTAAAAATCTGTCCTACTCAACTTCAAAATCAGAACGAATCAAACCAAATTATAAGGAACAGGTCTTCATCTCAATATAACTGAATTTATTTTTACTTTCAGTGTGTTTTCGGATATTTCTGTGATGTGATTTAAGTTACATTCACTGCAGTCCACCTCTTGACCTTTAGGGGGCACCATTGCACTGCCAAGTTGGACAGACGCTGCTGCCCTCCACTTCACAGCACCTGTCTTGGCTCCCTTTAAAGCCTGTGTGAATGGCAACATGCCTTTTCAACACTTGAATTTCAAACATATTTTAATTTACTGTTATTCTATTTCGGTCTCTCTCTTTTTTTTTTATTGAAGTGATAATAAAGAAAGTATTTCACATTTCAACTCAGTTCTATATTTAGTTCATTGTTAAATTAATTCCGTTCCTGATCTCTACGTGAGGAAATGTCTCGCGTCTTATGTCTTAAACTTGTACGTTGGTATTTTTTTTCCGCAGCAGTCAGTGTTGTGTCACATTCCCGCTGTGTGCTGACAACATGCAGCCGGCTGATGATGACTACTTATCATCTGGCTCTTCATGTAATATCCCGCTCTCTTTCTCCTCTGTATTTCATTCTCTCGCCTGAGGACTCCAGTTCTTTTTTTTTTTTTGCACCTCGTTTTGTCTTGTCGGGACGCCAAAAGACTTTCTGTCAAATTTAGTTTGAAAGCATTGCAATCTTATTAGAGCTGATTAAGACCTAAATTCCCACTGTAAAAGATGACAGAGCGCTGGGGGGGTGGGGAATTTAAAAAAACGCAAAAAGTCAAACACATTTTATCATATTATTGAAAATAATGTCATTACTTTAATAACTAATCCTGATACATCCTGATACCTTCTGAATAATAAATGAACTTTGAAATGACTTTAGAAATGAGTCATTGTCAGATGACAGTCTGCCTGAATAACATTACACAACCTTAAAATAATGATTATTTTTGCAGCTGCCACTGAGTGCTGCGCTCGTCACAGGAACAATGACTGTGTGTGCGTATGTGTGTGTGTGCGTGTGTGTGTATACCACACCGCGTAATAGCTTTCGCCTAATTTTGTCTCTTTTAAAACGTGGGAGATAAACACGCCTTTGCAGATAATTCTAGACGAGGCGACGCAAACACAATAGTGAATGAATTATAAATAATCTTGTGTGGGTGAAATTAGGGGGAACATTGTACATTGTGAGGCCGCAACAGTTAAATAAGTGAAAATCAGATGCTTAATTTTTCTCTGTGTGCATGTGTGTGGATTCAATTAAACACAGCAAAACGCTCCCGAAGGACGTCCCACTCTTGAGCAATAACCACTGAAGCAGGAGTTGATTTTTTTTTTTTTTATCTACATATGGACATTATTTACTGTACTTCCACAACATCTTTGACAGTGACGATCTAATCATTTGTAACTGTGTGCAGATTGCATAGTGAGCTACTGTGATGGTGACTACTTGCTGGGATTTGAACTTTCTCTCTGCAGAGCTACAGAATATAAATGTATACACTTGAGTCATCTGAGAGGCTCCGTGAGCACATGGCAGTGTAGGCTTACATTACTGTTTCGCTCGTGTCCGACTCAAAAATGCAAATGTGCCCGTTCAGACACCGAGTACTTCTGGTGAGCGTGCCCCTATTAAACTATCAATATTAAATATCACTATCCCGGTCAATATTTGATGAGGCCTATTTTCTAACAATGCAGCTTTCAGGGCTTCGGAATCAATTTTTCAAAAAAAAAAAGTTAATTTTTCATAACTTTCGCTTTTGAAAGCCCCCAAGTGCATTATTAATAACAGAGTAGCGTGGAAAAAAAGTGACAGATTCCATATGAGCTTTATAAACATAGTGGAGGTGAAAAAACTATACGCTGTGCACTGATTCCCACCACAAATCTTCACCGTACTGTCAGCTTCCTTGATTTTTTCCAGGCAGAGTGGAGGGAGGGGGGGATGGAAGCAAGAAGATTTCTGTCAGAGGCTGTTTCCTCCACCCCTGCTGAGTTTAAAATCCATCACTGTCAGGAGAGGTCTCCTCTCTCCTGTTTTGCTTTCATTGCAGTCTAGAAATCCCATTTCTGCTGTTCTTTTTCTTTGCCCTCCTTTTGTTTATGAGTTTCATCGAGAGAAGCTTCTGCAGTCTCCTCCTCCTCCTCCTCCTCCTCCACGGCCACCCGTTCCTCTCCTCCACCTTCCTTCTCTGCCTCCTTCTCCTTCTCCCTCTCTCTGATGATCTCCACCAGCCTCTGAAACTTCTGGTTTAGCTCCTCCATCCCTCCCACCACTCGCCCGTCGTCCTTCTCCCCGTCGCTCTCCAGCGAGCTCAGTGACTCAGCTCTTGAGTCACGGCCCTCGAACTCGTAAGTCTGCAGTGAGTCATAGGGCGGCTGCGACAGGTCAAAGGTGACCTGGTCCAGACGGATGTTCAGGAGGTCTTCCATGCAGAGAGGCTTCGGGTTGGGGGCTGCGGCTCTCATAGGCTCTGCCCCGCATGACCAGCCTCTGCTGTTACCAAACAACCCCCCAGGTAAGGACAAAGGCTGCGGGGTCAAATCCTTTCTCTGGAGTCTGCACATGTTCAGTAGCTGCACTCCCGGCGGGAAGAAGCCGCCGCCGCCGCCGCTCGTCCCGTTCATGCACATCCCTCTGCTGCTGGGATTCAGCGAGCCCACGATGCTGTACGTGTCTCCTGGCAGGTAAACGGGGGGGTTCGCCGAGCCCATCTGACTGCCGTTTGAATAATTTTGCTCTGAAACGGAGGGGAGGGAGGAGTCAGTATCAATGTCATCTAACGTGCAGCTGGTGGCTCCAGTGCTGATCTGAGTCTGCGATGACCCCGGCCGACCCTCGTGCTGGTTTGACGAGGAGCTGGTGTGACTGTGGCAAGACTCATTCGGGTCACAGTGGATCAGATTAGCGGCCTTGTTGGCTGGTGTCGACTCCGTTTCTGTCGAGTTTAACTGTGAAAAGAGAAGAAGAAGAAGAAGAGGGAGATTCCAGATGATTTAGACACACATGAAGGGTCAACTGTATGGAAGTCAAAAAAGGCCACAATGATTTCAATCTTTTATAAAGTAGGAAATGGTCAATCATTATGTTTAGCACCACTGAATACTTCATGTTAAAATCTGAATACTTCTTTTTAGTCCTGATATCAAAGTTCGAACATTTAAGCATGAATTTTGATGTCTAATGTTTCTTTAAATCACATTTTTTATTGAACTTTAATTGAACTTTGATCTTACTTTGTAAATTTTTTGGAGAAACTAACAAAAACACATAAATCATTATCATTACATGAAATATTTAAAATCACAGATGTTGTTTTGGATATCAATGCTATGAATGAGCATTTACCTGATCAACTGAATTCAAACAGTATTTAAATGTCAAATATTAAAATATTAAAGCCCTGAACAAAAAAAACACATCAGCTTTGAAGGACAGGTGTGCAGGAGACGGACAGGTAGATCAAAACATAATATAAAACAAATTTCACAGTTAAACCTGCGATATATGTTGCATTTATTTGCAACGATTCTGTGCTGGACTTTTATCAGGCTTCACTGTCTAGCATAGCTTGAAATAAATAAACCAAATAAATAAATCATATTGCGAGCTACAGTGTAAAGGATTTCTTTTTTTTGCTAGATTTTAACCATAGAGGCCATCAAAACTTTATTATCACTCAGCGTCTCCAAAGTTTTTTATGTCAGTATGCCAGACTTTTGCAGATATGATTTTATTCTGAGCTCTTTTCACCGGTGTGTTTGGTAAAGGTGTAGTCATTGATGATAGATGGTGGGTTGCCACAGTGTCCTTTGATCAATTGTAATGAATCCAAAGGCCTATGAATCATGAATAAATCACTCTGTACTGTATATTTAATGATAAATATTTGAGACTATATTATAAAGAAACCCTATTATTTACTTGGTTATGTAAATTAAATCCTCACAGCCTTTTTTTTGCTTCTGTGTTTTGCTTCATGTTCTTGTTTGTTCGTTTGTAATCTGACCTTGGCCTGATCCTCATTCTCTTTTGTGTCAGCAGTGTTTTCTCCGCTGTTTTCATTCCTCTCTGTGATTTTGCTCTTCGCCGGCGTTTGTTCTGTTTCGTAACAACCGGGGCTCATCTCAGGAGAGCGCAGCAGAGGCTCAAAGGTGCTCTGGTTCTGGATCACCAGGGAATTGCCGATATGACCTCCTGTGAGCCCGTGGGTCAGCTGTGCGAGCTGCAGGCCGGCCTCCAGAGGGCCAGCTGGATAATCTCTGAGAACAGGCAGCGTGTGGATGCCGTAGCAGAGGCGTCCGTAGAGCGGCGCCGAGCCGGGCCGCTGCTGAGGGTCCAGGCCGGGCCGAGGGTTACGACTCCAGCTGTACGTCCTGGCCCTCGGCTGATTCTGCTGGGTGTACCATCTGTGCCAAGAGATAAATGTCAGAGAAGGACAGAGTCAAACACAAACATGCACATGTTTCCACGAGCCACCATCGCAGGGATAAACTTTATTTTTTTAAATTTTTTTTTGGGGGGGGGGGTAACAGCTCACATGTTTCTGCTCTTGTGCATGTGCTGTATTCTGTGCATGCTCTGCAGCGCCGTAATGTCAAAAGCTGCGGTGTCCGCCTCCCCTCCCCCCTCATCATCGTAGGATATGATGTTCTCCCTGACATCATCCTCCTCGAAGGGCGAGTGGGAGTCTCGCTTCTGATGGCGCAATGACAGCGAGAGTGCACACACCACTAAAGGGCAAAAGAGGAGACACATGACCACACACTCTTCGGATGGTAGAGAAAACAACCTGACACTGCTGCTCAGCATCTTTCCAAAAAAAAAAAAAAAAAACCCCAAAAAATCACAAACATTAAAATTTTACGGAGACATCAGAGACGAATCGAAACCCACCCAGCAGTGTGGTGACGCAGGCCAGCATGGCCAGCAAGGTGACCAGGCTGAAGATAAGCGACGTCGAGCCGGACGGCACGGGGAGACAAACCATGTGTCTCTCCCATCTCCTCTCCTTTTGTCTGCCTCTATCCTCTGTTTGCATCCCTCCTCGCAGACAGGGACAAATGGTCACCGTGACCGTGCCAGTGTTGGTCAGACCCGAGGCCCCGTCACGCAGCACAACTGGCACATAGAGGGTGAGTAAGGATGTGGAGAAGCCAGGGAGGGGCTCCAAGGCCGACTGGAGCACCAGGCTGGCTGTCACACCTGATAAAAATACAAACCAAACACATCAATCATGGTTACTGCACAACAAGTTGGTGTCATGTTTTTTGGATTAAGCATTAAAAAGTAAAAAAAAACAAAAAAACAGAGCTAATCGATGTGACCTCCACTTTCCCGGATGGTGAGGTTGAGAGCGGAGCTGGACTCAGGAGGGATGCTGAAGTGGACCGGGGTTTCCTGTCCTCCGTGGTCCTTATCGATGGCTTGCAGATCCAAAACCACCTGCACAGCATGGATATTTTTTACTTTTCTTTCAGTTTAATATTCAAATGAAAGAATAAACCACATTAAAAGAACTGTTTGGTAAAAAATGCTGACATGTGTAACACGTGATAAGGGTTTGCAGCTGGACATTAAGTGGAAAAACTTCTCCAGATTTAAAGTTTTAATACTAATAACTACAATAAAATCCATCTCCACCCTTTTTTTTTTTTTCAACTAATATTGTCTGCACATTTTCAGCATATTTCCATACTATAATTACCTCTCTGTTTGGCAGTTTTCATTGTTAGTGACACTGCGTTTAATCCAGTATCCAGTTTAATCCTCTTTTTAATTTTCATATCACAAAAAACAAAAGCGGGTCGGACCTGACCGGGGGCGCTGGAGTCGCATATAGACGTTGTGTACTGTCTGTCCAACTCTGGCGCATTGTCATTCTGGTCTAGTGTCTCTATGGCAACCACAACCCTTGACACAAGGTTCGGATTGTCTGAAAAGAAAAAAAGGGAAACGGACACTGATGGTGAAAATTATCATTGAGTTTTTATCATTTTTTTAACTCCTCACTTTTGTATTCGCGGCTGCAGGCGGTGCTTTCAGTGATGTATGAGGCCGGTGAGCTCCGCTGCTCATTGCGCCTGAGGGCAGAGGGGCTCACATACATACCCCTCTGTGTGGCGATGACTGTGATATTATGCCACTGCTCCTCCTCTCGGTCCAGCTCCATCACGGTGCTGATGAAGCCCGTGTCAGAGGCGATGCGGAACAGAGCCTCGGGGTCCGACTGGGGATCGATGGAGTACCTGAAAACCAGGAGGAGACGCCGGTGAGAATACGGAGGGGAAAAGAGAATATGAGAGGGTTCCTGCGATGGTGTAATAACCACCTGATGTTGCTGCTTTGACCTGTGTCCGGATCCACGGCGTAGACCCGGCCCACGGAGCAGACGGGGGGGCAGTTCTCAGACACGTCCAGATGGTACCGAGCCTCAGAGAATCGCGGCGGCTCATCAGCATTGAGGACCATGACCCGGACTGTTGCCTGGTCCTTAAAGGGGCCTTTCCTGAGGTAGCGAGCGTCCACCATCGGGTTGGCGACTTCCACGGAGAAAGTGTAGGAATTGCAGGCCTCATAATCCAGCAGCTGTTGGGTGAAACATAAAGCAGCTTCAGTCTGCAGATCGGTGGTTACTTAAACTTATTCCTTCAGGGACTCTTTTTTTATTATCATAGCGACTATTCAATGCATAAAAATAATGTATGAAACCTGATAAACTGTACAGTTTTTTGCAAAAGTGAGCATAAAAACTGCAGGACTTTTATGTGAATAAAATAAGCTATTAAAATAAATTTTTGAGCAGATTCTTTTCTCCTTTTATTACATAAGAAATGAGTTTTCTGAGATCTTTAGAAACTTCTTGTACCATTATCTTCCAGTAATGTGCAGTTTTTTAAAGCAATCACACAAGCTCAATAGGCTTCTTTTTTAAATACAACCACGAGAGCGACGTTTTTGTGAATAAAGTTTGTGTTCAGGTTTTCACTGTGGTCTCATACTGTCAGTTTTTTTAATAGAAACAAACAGGCATTAATCGGATGCAAAGATATAGACTGACTTTAATTAAAAAATATTAATAGCTGTCTTTATTTTACTTTTTAAAATAAAAATACCCTTCAACATCGCCCTATGGAGCTTTTGCGCCCCCTAGTGGGAGACGGGACCATTACAATAAACTAAAACTGCGACAAAAAAGTTGTGAAAAATTGCTTTAAATCGAAACTTAGAGAAATGATACTCTTTCAAAAACCAAAAAACTTCTGCCAGGTAACAAAAGTAACTAAAATAGATAAAGAATTTTAAAAAAAATTAAAATTTGAAAACACAGAAAACCAATTGAAACTAATCTGATATTAAATTCAAAAGTCAAAGTGAAATAATTGGAAAAATAACAGCGATTGTAAAACTTCAACACCTGCAGGGTGGAAAACTGCTTCAGGCTACACTTTATTCAAAGTCACATTTATAATTTCAATGGACTGTTTTCATGTCGTATATTTATACCCACATATAATACTTCATTATAGATATTTTAGATACTTTTCTCTCGCTTGTTTTACCTCTCTCTATGTATAACTCAAGTACAATATTTTATTTTTGGAGTTGTTCTTTTCTATAAATTAAATAATGATTAGTAATGAATCATCAGTCTCTTTTTTTCCCTCCTGCAACCTCTTTGTTTAAGCTTTCACTGAGCAATAATTGTCCCTGAATGACTGAAGCTTTTAAAGCTTTTAAATTAGAACGACGGACTCACACTGACTGCCTTTAACATGACCTGCTCACTTCAAATGAGCTACAATTTTTTCACCAGCTGCTCATTTGTTCGACGTTGGTCTTTAATTGCTCGCGCAGAACGTTTGTAGTCTGAACATGTCAACAGCAGAATGTGTTGGAGTGCAGTAATGAAAATGTTAAAAGACCAAATAAAATTCATTTGCAAAACCAAACCAAAGTAATTTAGTTTAATCTACTGAAATGTCGAACAATATAGATTTTTTTTTCTCATTGTGTGAATATTTGAACAAAACACCTACATGTAGCTTTAGATAATTGGCTGTTTAGAAACTTAAATTTGTAATTATTTATAAAGTCGCTTCACACTCTGAGTGTTTCTGTATTAACGTGCAATCGCTCACCTTGTTCAGCACAATGACAGCCTCTTGGTCTCTTCCAGTTAGATTGAATATTTCAGCCTCCTCTGCATCCAGGATGGTGAATTCCAGCTGTGCATTCTCTCCCACATCAGGATCGGTGGCAGTGAGGCGGCCCACCTCCACACCTGGTGCTGCCAGCTCGGATACAGAGAATGACCACGCACCTGCAGAGGAGAAAACACACTGAATACAGTAATTGCAGGATGACGTCTCCACTTTGAGCCAAACCACAGTTGTTATTAACAAGACGAATATGGACATTGTGGCGTTTATTCACACGTTTTCTTCATCAGGCATAACGGGTTAGGTCACAGGTTTTCGGCTTGATTTTAATATATTATTCACATCCATACATGCATGTTTGTTCCAGAGTTTGGACTGAAGAATTGCTTTGTAAGTTACAACAAAGTCTTGAGTCTTTACACTCAAGTACCATGTTCTGAGCCTTGAGTTTCTAGTCAACGAGTCATAATGCAAGTAATTTTAAACAAAAGAGCCTCCACTTTTGTTTTTTGTGCAACTTCAAACCTCAGTTTAACACCTATGATTGAATGTTTGTGAAGATATTTTAACAGGAAATGAGCAGCTTAGAGTGAGACAGGGCTTCCCAGGAGGCTTCATCAAACAAAGTTGGAAGTTGTTGCTTCTACAGCTGCAATTTTCAAAAAAAGGCGTGTTTTTAAATGAATTCACTGCGGTTTTATTTCTGTTTGAACACGGTGTTGTTTCTGTATGCAAATGATATTATCTTAAGTGTGTGTTTTCTCCATCTGGAGCTCAGTAATGGAGCTGTAGCTCTTCAGGGTTCCTGATTGGATGCTGTTGATTTAGTTCAAACAAAGTGAATCAGGGGAAAAATGTGTCGATTTACTGAGATTGAACATCATTAATGTTATTTTATTCGGGCAATGAAGTGAGACAAACTGAGTCATAGCAAACTTAAAATTACATCTTTTTTTTTAAACTTAAGCTTTGGGACACCCTTTATAAATGTAGTTTACTATCGTACTATCTTGATTTTATCAAGCCGAGTTTAAAGTTATCAAATTTGTGACTTAAGGAGATGAAAATAGCCTTATTACATTTAATTACTTCATTTATTTCAATGTTTTGGTGCCTTTGTTCTGCAAATTCATGCCTAATCAAGCACAACCAAAAAAATAACAGTCAATACCTGTTTAATAATGACTTAATTGTCATTTGTCAAGCAAAAAATGGGAAACATTTGCAAGCTCAACCGACTCAAATGTGATTGTAAAGCTTATTTTTTCTGCTTTTCAATTAGCAAATGGAATATTTTTAATTTTTTAGCTGTTGGTAAATTATGCAACCGAGCACATTAATCCTGGAAACTTGTGACGGACATTTTTAAAGAGTTAACAGCTGATAATGAAAGCACTTGTTAGCTGTTGCCCTAGTTTCTTTGTTAAATCTCTAGACAAAAAAATACGTGTCAGCTCTATAAATCCCACCGCTGATGTTACAAACATACAGAACAGAGAACTACAAAGCTTCAGATTGACTGATAATCATCTGCCTCATTCTGTTATTAATGAATCAAGAGCTGTATTCATTAATCTGAGAACTTTGCTTAATGAATCTGCTCCTGTGTTATTGTTTCCCAGCCGGTGATCTGTGCCAGGTCTTGTCATTTACCCACACGAGGACCTCTACATCATTTGCGATGCTGCACAACAATGAGCCGCAAAGTCGGAGGAACGCTTCCATTTTTAATCAGAGACGATTGTTAATCATTCAGATCCTCCACATTATGAAGATCATTTAAACAAAAAAAAAAAACAAAAAAAACCCCACACCCCTTGCATTCAAAGAGCATCCCAAATGAGCCGTTTGCTTAAATCGTGGCATTATTGTCAAACAGAAAATAATGACCTACAGCGGAGGTGGTGCTGCTGGTGGAGGAGGAGGAGGAGGTGGGGGGAGTCAGTCAGATTTCAGTAAATAAATAACATACTGCTGGCATTTGGAAATATTAAATTGCTTCTATAAAAGACTGTATTGCAGCACAATATATCAACAAGAGGAAGGGGGGCTTTAAACATTAAGATGAATGGCAGTAAGCAGAGACTGTCAGGAAGAAGAAGTAGGGAAGAGGGGAAAAAAAGCGAACGGAGGGGAGGTAGTGTATAGAGAAATGCAGTGTATGTCTCAAAGTGTTAGACACATTCTGCAGTGATTTTACTGTCTATTGAAGCAGAAAGCACTGAACTTTAGGATGAAATATTAATAGCATGGAACGGGGAAAAGCTTGGATGAGATAAAAAAAAAAAAGCGGACATGATCTTTCACTCTTCTACATCAAGACACAGTCCATTTGAATCTCAAAAGACCAAACGGGAGTGTTTATATCAATGTTAATGCCCCACGTCTGGGTGAAAAAAAAGGTTATGTTGTTCCGACTAATGTTAAAAACAATGATTAGGACGAGTGGATCAAATAAAAAGTGCAATACCAGTCTGACAAGCTGCTCAGCTACTTTAAGGCTTATATATCTTATCATCCGACTGTCAAGACAACCAGGACCCAAAGGAGGCGAAAAACCTATCCGCCTGCTGTCATAAATGCCATTACAAGATGTTTAATCATTTTAATCTTTACTCACACACTCGCACACACACTTTCTACAGCTGTGGAGACTGAAGGCAGCCGACAGTAAAGTGGTGATCTGATAACAGGGGCGCTTACTCCTTCTGAAGTGAGGGGGGTTGTCGTTGACATCAGTCAGCTTCACGGTGACGGTTGTGGTCCCCGATAATCCGCCCAGATGCCCTCCCATGTCTTTGGCCTGGAGGACCACCAGATATTCATCCCGGGTCTCTCGGTCCATGTCAGGTACCGCTGTGCGCAGGACGCCTGGTGGACAGGAAAGAGAGAGGGGGCACATGGTGCAAAAAAAAAAAAAAAAAAAAAATCACAAACGGCAACAGATTTCACAGTGACACGACGTCTCCGGAAATCACCATCAAAGTGAACCAGACGCATATATTTTAGAAGAAGTAGGACATTGAAAAAACATATGACTGCGGGCGTCTCCCGTCTCTGAAAGGGATCATGTGGAATGTGAGTTAAAATGTTCTTATCTACGTTGGACATATGGCAGCAGAGATACGACATGTGATTCCTAACACCGGGGTATTAAGTGTGAAGTGCAATCATCAGCTGGAGAGGCATCTTATGGTAAACAGCTTTGACGTGGTGGACGTGTGGTGCATTGGGAGGCTACAAGCAAACCTGTCTGGGGATCCACAGAGAAATAGTCCTGGCCCTGAGTGATGGCGTACACCAGCCGGGCGCTGTTTCCATATGTCGGATCATCAGCATCTCTGGCTGTGACTTGGATTATGGACGTGCCTGTGACATGTGACAGGACGGAGGCGATAAGTCAAATGGCCTTTTCACAGTTATATAGCGGTTAAAGCTTGGTGGCTGCTGGTTCATGAGCTTAACGCGATACTCCGCCCAAGATCTGCCTATTGAATACCAAGTACTTACATCTGCAGGACTAAAAGGGTAACGCACTTCCCTGCTGTCTATCTAAAGAAGCTGTGTCTTCAAAGCATTCATCTTTTTGACAAAATATGACTAAATACCCTGCTTTCATGTTGAGCAATTGCCCTTGAAACTCTGGTGCTTTGCCAGAAGCAGCGTATTTAGACCCATTCTAGCAGAAACATGACTGTTTGCAGGATACTGAGATTATGTTTGCCCAGTAGGAATGTCCATTATGCTGTAGAGGAAGGCTTAGAACAGAGCAGAATCATTATAATGCGTTATTATAATGCATTATTGATGTATATAGGATATAAATCTGCATCTCTTTTGATACTCAATCACTTGTTTCACTTTTCAAGCAAAGATGTGATGCTTTTCTTTATCTTTATCTGCACTTATATGCAGTTATTAGATAGCTCAAGTTGCTAATCGTGCTATAAAAGATGACACACAGAAGAGAAAGTCTAAAGTTATCTGTTATTTATTCTGCCTGAACTGGAAGCCTCAAAACACTTAGGCAATTCCCAAAGGAACATAAACATCATGAAATGATAGCTAATTGGTTTAAAGATTGTTTTTTGCAAGTTAGCATGCCACATTAGCATGCAATAGCTAAGTGCAGCCTCATGAGGCCTCTGGCATGGCTGCAGATATTGCTGTAATTTGAAAGTGGGACCAAAAAAAGCCTCCATTGTGACAGTTTTCTGCCATGATACAAGAATGCAAAGCTTCACTTTCTTTAGAAGTAAGAATTACTAACTTTATCTGTCTGCTATGATGCAAAATCATGTGTCTGAGATCTTTATTTACTTCTCTGTACAGAGAAAACTAATAAGTGCACAGGAAGCGGTAAATGAGTGAAAAGTTTGCACAGTCTCAGTCTTGTTTTGCTGTGAAAACTCATCCTCATTAGAATCCACTGTTTGCTCAATAAATTCCTGCTGACCAGAGCTGCTGCTCCCAATTAACAACACAACAGGTATCTTGCAGCCACATTTCAAGACTTCTTAGGCGAAGTATCGCTTTAATGTTGTTGTGGAGTCGTACCTATGTTGGCCATCTCCGACACCATGGCAACATAGGGCTCATCGGGGAAGACAGGCGGGTTGTCATTGATGTCCTGCACTCTGATGATGAACTCGGAGGACGGCTCCAGGGCTCGGCCTGTCTGACGGTCTGTGGCGGTGGCGATGAGTCGGTACTGGTCCTTCTCCTCACGATCCAGTGACTTGGTGACATGTATGTTGCCTGTGTTGCTGTCGATAACAAACACGGAGCCCACTCCTTCCCCTTCCAACATATACTTAGTGCGTCCGTCTCCTCTGTCCATATCTGTGTGAAGCTGTAACAGAGTAAACATCTGTTAAAAAAAAAAAGAAAAAACCTCCAGGCAAACATCACTTTTTCACACACGGAGAAGCTGATGCAGGTAACGCTCATTAACACTCATTTATTTGTCTGGCAAGTACTGAAAACACGACAATGAGAAGTGGGTGATTTATGTTAAGACTGCATGTGCTCAGTGAATTTTAAATGAATGGCACCAGGTGTGGAAGATACATCTGGGACCGGGATGAGTACTGATGCATACAGCTAATTAACTCACTGGACCAGACACGCCATTGGGGGTTTTGTTGAGGGCAAAACCACATCAGTGTGGACGGTGGTCCTGCACGTGTCCTACATGTATGTTCGCAGATGTATTCTGCTTGCACAGGCAGCACCCATCTGTAAATCTTCCTATCTCTTCTATCCATCTGTCCCTTCCTTCCCTTTTCTTGTAAATCCATCTGCCTGACTCTCCTGTACCTTTTAAACCACCTCTTTATCCCTTCCTTGTGTCTCTCTCTTTTCATCAAGTTACCTCGGTTACACAAAATGCCCATCTGCTCACATTTCTCCACCCCCCTGCCCTCCCTCCCCATCCTCCATCCATCCCTCCCCCCCCGACTGTTTTGCTCTCTGGTGCAGAATACTCGTTTAGTATTTAATGGCAGAGAGGATATTAGTATGAGCCAGATAGGTAAAAAGGCCAAACACTCAGAAATAGAAAGCGAGAGATTACTCAGCCTTCATCACAGTGAGCTTCTGACCAGGAACCTTCACATCTCTCTACCCTTAAGGCGCATCTGCACATGCTCATAATCCACAAGGCTTACTCACAACCTCTGCTGTGGACCTCAGATACTCATGAGAGAACTAAAGCCTCAGTTTTAATTTCAGCTCCAACAATGGCTGTTTACAAACTCAAAGAGACCAATTTTCTGAGACATATTCATTTAGTGACACGCAAACTGTTTGTGCAGCAGGGAAAAAAAGAGAGAAATTTAATTGCCTACATTATGTAAAGTGTAGACTTACTCATTTGCGCGCTTAAGACAAACGTTTAGCTGAAGTAGCTACATATTCCGGCATTAATGCATGTCAACAGCAAATGCTAATGCAAGTGAATTTCAAACACACACACACTCACTCACACAGACACACACGTTGCACAGCATGCAGGCAGAGACCAGGAGGAAATATAAGAATAAGAATAGTGTACGTTGTGTGTGTGTGTGGTGTGTGTCTGTCTCGGAGGATAAAGTTAAGGATTATAGGAGCTCATGATAGCATACCCTACAAATTGCTAGATAAGGGACTCAGGGTTTTTTTTATTCATCCCTACACCCACATCCCTCTCCCTCTTTTCTTCCTTAAAGCTAGCTTCGATTTTGATCCCACACTTCACCACGAGAGACATCTTTGTCAGAGTCTATGCCTATCTCACTCCTCCCCTGCTCTTTGCCACCACCCCCTTCATCCTCTCTTTTTCTACCCTTCCAGCCCTCCTCTCCTCACTGTCTAATTGCTGGCTCAGTCCTGCTGTGCTTCAGTCAGCATGGAAAAATATCTCACGGTGGGGAGGAAATTTATCCGCCCCGTACAAACAAAGCTGGAGAAAGGAGGAAATTGTCTCTTCCAATTGCTTTGTCACTTTCTCTCCTACTCTGTAATCCGAAATTTTCCCCTCCTCTCACTCGTGCAGTACATCCACCTCTGGGTTTTATATCTGCTCCACACTGCTTTTCCTTGGCAGACAGAATTCTGCCTCTTTCTCACCCGTTGAGGCACCTGCGATGTGAACTGTTGATAACTTAGTTCAAACCTTGCGTGGCAAAGGGGTTTGAAAAAGATAATCTCTCTCCTATTTCGGGCCAAGAAAAGTGAGCTGCCTCCGAGAGAAAAAACATGCATCCAACCCCCCCCCCTTCGCAATGCAGGAGTTCTTTATTACAAAGAATATCAGCATCCAGAATTTGCTTGCAGAGGAAAGAGCAGTCGTGCGCTTCCACTGATTGCTTTAACACTCCTCCCCGACTGTATCAATAACAACCAGAGAAGAAGATTAAACATTTATGAGGTGTATACTGCACTGGTAAGAATCCAATCAAGACTGTCACTATAAAGTATACTGCTAGCTACAAAGTGGCTGGCAGCATTCCCTGTTAGCGTTACAGCTGATATAATCCCACTCTGAGAATACTGTAGCTGCCAGCAGCTGCATTAGCGTAGAGCGCCTGACTGTGAAATGCTACAAGTAAACCCCAGGGATCTGAATGGTTCAGGTGTGCAGTGGATTAAATCATCTCAGACACTTTTCCTGTTGCGACACCCACAGCAGTTGAAGGTTGCTGGTGTGGAGACTGAAAAAAAAAACTCAAGTGACACGACAAGTGGGAGGACGGCTGCACAAACACCGCAATCATGCCGGGTTGTGTTTGTGCCTTATTCTTGAGCGAGCAAAAGGACATTTTGAGAGTTTTATAATAAATCTATTTGGCCCTCCATAAATGTATTTGCCTGCTTTTTATAACAGAAAATTTGTTCATTGCCCTCTGTGCATGTCCCCGACCTCTGGATGTTTAATTCATAGTATTTGTACTTCTTGAACATCTCAACTCTTTAGAGAGAACTATTCAGAACTTCTCATGCACATCAGAACATAGTAGCTATACTAAAGCTAATATCTGTAAAGTTGGTGCACTGCCTGTTTGGAAATAAACACAAAAGGTTAAATGGTCAAAAATGTGAGAATAGATAAATATTTAATGTTTCTTTCTCAGTGCATCTTTTCAATGGGCCACAATTACCAATTATAAAATCAAAGTAGGTGATTTCTAAATGCAATTTTGTTTCCAATATTATTATTATTATCATCAATAGGGAAGCACTGCAAGATAGTTTTAGTTCGGTTGCTTCAACTTAGCTATGCTAATGGGAAGCTAATTATGTCCTTCTGTATAAAACAACCAAGATTTTAAGATTGTAAAAACTTTCTGTCATAATATTACAATACACTAGAATCATTAATCTACCATTTGCTTAAACTGTGCCTGTAACTTTTCATTAAATCCAAAACTGATGTGGTGTATCCCATTTTAATAAGAAGTTATTGCATAATATGATTTCTAGTTATTAATTAGTCAGCAAGCTATTTTAATATGAAAATCAATTAAGGGCTCCGCACTTCTCTCAGGTCAATTCCTTTGCCACCGATGAAGTAACGTTTTAATGACCCTTGGCTGTGTAAATAGCAATCTTAAAGGCAGACAGCTAGCTTAGTTAGCTAAGCCTGACTGATAGAAAAATGCAGTTTCTTAAAGGTTTATAAAACTATGCATGCAAACAAAACTAATTTGTATAACCTTTTTAAGTTCCCTACTTCCAGTTCCAGTTCCATTTATCCTATTGCGAGAAATCCAATAGGAGAAAAAACACCTACAATAATCCAGATTGGCTGTGACACTTTTACCACCACGATAAAAGAGACATCTGTAAAACTGTTTACAGGTCAATAATAACTCTCTGCATAATGAATGTTTAATCTGAGGCAGCTTTCTGAGCCTGAGAGTCACTAAATGCCTATGAGAAGTGGACCGCCCAACGCGGAAACCAGCACAGGAATCCAGAAAACTTTTTTTTAGCTTCTTCTGTGCTCGACAAGCAATTTCAATTCAAGTGAGTGGGTTGTGTCATTGAGTCTGCTATCTGGTCCTTATAATACATCCATCGAGTGTGCAGGCAAGATGTCGAGAGCGAGACAGACACTGTGAAGAAATGTCAAAGGGTTTGTGAGCTCAGAGCAGAAAATGAAGAGAGGGGAAATGAGGGAAAGAGGTTGTGGGCGTGCATTCATGTGAATAATGGCTCACCAGTGTATTTAGCAAACATGCCAATAAATGTATTGAGCAGGAATAGATTTTTATGTTGCTCAAGTTGCAACAAAAATATCTTATCTTGTGTTCAAAATGTTCCAGTGTGATCTCAGAAATGAAGCACACATGTATCTTTGTGTAGGTTTTAACAGGTTATTCACATGCCTGAGGGTTGTGACTGCAGCTTACCCGTCCAATGAGCACTGGCTCTGGTCCTCTGTACTCCTCGATCACAAAGAACTGGTTCCACTGCCAACTCCTCCGGCGGCGAGAGCGAGGCGTCAGGTACGGCCAAGACCGACCATCTTCAGACCCTGTGACCCATTTAGAGCCCGGCGTCCTCTCATGCGAAACGTCACCGACACCTGTCTCCAAATGGAGTTCAGGCCGGAGAGCGAATTCCTCTTCTGAACCCGGCACGGGACTGCGAGCATTAATTACACCTTCAGTCCCTCCATTAGTCAAATTCCTTCTTTTCTCATAGCTCAGAGCGAGCTCAGGGCTATGTTTAGGTATTAAGGATTTGGCAGCAGATTGAGGTTCTTTAAAAATGTCTGTTTCCTTCGTTATATTGTCCCTAAAGTCAAAATCATGAGGTTTTCTGTCATTTAGTCTCAGAGTCACATTTGGCAGAGTTCTTGCATCATCCTTTGCGTCCTGAAGTTCACTTTCTGACTCTTCTGAACTCACAGAAAAGTCGTCCATGGACTCTGGATGAGGTAAAACTTGTTGTCTTTTGCTTGATATTACATGCAAATTCCGCTCTTCTTCCTCTAAAAGGCCAAGAGACGCCGAAATGCCATTTCGTTCCCCTTTAAAGAATAAAAGAAAAAGGAGCACAACATGTGCTGCCATATCTGAGATTAACTGATCAGTTTGATTTAAAGATTAACTGATGGATGGCTGATCAGATGCAGGTTTTCCTGATGATCCATCTTGTGTTGTTACACTGCCTGAATCCTCCTGCTTCAGGTCTTCTTCTCCCCAGAGTGAGTCTTCATTTCATCTTCTTTTCTCACATTTTTTCCATGCAGAACACATGCTGCACAGGCCCACCTGAGAGAAGACATAATTAATGTGATCTTGATTGCATTCATTAAAATGGTAAACAAGTGTCTCAAGATACAGACACGAAAACAGAAGTGAAGTGATTTTGACTTGTTACTCATTAGCTTATAAAGAGGAGAGAGTTTTTATATATTCAAAGAAAATGTAGATTTTTGTTTACAGAACAGGTGAGTTTGCCAGATGTGTGAAGTCACATGATTTGCACTTAAGTCAGATTCTAGTCACAAATTTAATGACTTCAGTCTTGACAAAATCAAAAAACACCTGCAATACAACCTGGGCTTTAACACAAATAACTCGTGACTTCACTCAGATCGAGGCTGTTTGACTTTAAAATACGTGATACCAACACGCCAAAAATGAAATAAGTATTGTATTGAAAAATTGTGTCACTGGCAAATTTATTTCTTTTCATTTTATCAACACTTTTCATTTCCTGCAAGTCGATGGCTGATTGCTCATTCCACCCCGTTTGAATCAATCCAACTAAATCCAGTCAAGGTGCAAAAAGAACCACAATGAAATCAACGTGTTACTGAGCTCCAGTTGGTAAAAAGTCATACCAGTCTTGGCTTGGGACATGACTCAGGAGTCACCTGTTTTGACTCGTGACTTGTCCGTTTTGACTCGAGACTTGTCCGTTTTGACTTAGGAGTTGTTTGTTTTAACTTTCTACACGAACAACTTGACTTGTTTGTTTTGACTCGGTAATTGCCTGTTTTGACTTGGGACTTATCAGTTTCGCCCTGGAGCTTGACTTAAAAGTTGTCTGCTTTGACTCTGAACTTGTCTGCTTTGACTCGGGACTTGTCAGCCTCATCCTTGACTTTTACTTGTACTTTACCTGTTTTGACACAAGTTGTGTTGATTCGGGATTTGCCTGTTTTGACTCAGTACTTGCCTTTATGACTTGAAACTTGTCAGTCTTGACTTGGAGCTTAGACTCAGGACTTGCCTGTTTTGACTCAGGACTTGTTTGCTAACATGATCTCTGTACCAGCTGCTGTAAAATCAGCTGCCAATCTTGGACAGAAATCATCCACATGACGTTCTGATAAAAAAAACGACCTACAAAGCAGAATTCCCTTCACACCAGCTGCTGTTATTCATATCATTCTCCTTCACTGCTGTTGTCTTAATCCTGTTATTGATCATTTGGTCATTCTCAGAGAGTCAAGTGTGGTCTTTAAATTTTTTCAATTAATTTGGAGCCCGAGGGCCTGGCGATGAGGTGGAGCTCAGGTACTTTACTGTTGCTTGTCACACACATTTGCCTGGACATCAGGTGATTGATATCATCTCTAAAGATCCCCCCCGTCTAATGCCTCAATGCCCAGTAGTGAGAGAAGTTCCCCTAAAGAGATTAATTAGGCTCATAAATAATTCAATCAATGACTTGTCCTCATTTCCCAAAAGTTTAATGATCTGAGTTTCGTTAGTATTTGAGTCAGATCCCGACCATTGATCTTTAAAATTTGATGTACTGAAAAGTGTCAGCAGCTTAAAAAGAACGAAACTGTGCGATCGCAGATTTTTCCATCGACATTTTACGTGCATCCATCACCCTGTCTGACTATTTTCTGCAGTGAATGTCAATTTTCTGACAACTGTTTTTCACCTTTATGCATGCACTGAGGCAAGCATTGTTTCACACACACACACACACATGCACACACACAGCCCAGCAGAGCATGACTCATAGGTACAGGGGGTGTAAGAGTTTTCATGAATCTCTTTTTAAACAGATTTTCTAGTTCAAGATTTGTCAAAATCTAAATAAGCTCAGGGGACTTTCCTGCACGACTCGCTGGCTATGCTTTGCAAATTTGCATCAGTGGTGGCTAAATAAAATAAAATGACAAAGAGCCTCATCTGTGGTCTGACTAAGGAAAAGAAAACATGTGCTTTGATTAATGTAGATGCAAATAAGCACAGAGGGGGTCTACTGTACAGTAGTCACAGGCCTTTGATGGCACTGTATAATACGAACCATTACATTTTCTGTTCAAACCGAATAGATACGCTTCATTTGAAAGGAAGGAGACATATAGATGAAACCAATGTTCTTTTTCATTCCGGATACTGACCTACTTTCTGAAAACTAGGCTTTAGAACAGAGTCAATTAAAGCATTTGATCATAGTTAATAGTAACTACTAATCTCCTCACTGTATTTCTCCTTAAAAAGAAAAAAAAAAATCACCATTGATTTTTTTTCCTCGATTTTGCTCTCCAATTATATCAACAAACAGTATGTAACACTTCATGTTCAAGCATTTTTGCATCTGTTTGCCATCATCTCGAATCTTGCAGAATACAAGAAGTGATTCATCCAGAAAAAAAAAAAAGAAAAACACTTTTGTCTTCCTCAGCTATTGTGTATTAGCATAGATAGAGCTCAGGGCTGTTACATCCCTCCCTGCCAGCTCTGCTCATAAAACCACGCTGCCAGCAGTTCATGTCATTCACCGTTGTTTGAAGTCTTCAGAGTGTGAGCGTGTGTGTGAGATATGTGTTGAAAATGTAAGGCAAAAAAAAGGGATGGAGGATGAAAGCGTGAGGGGTGATTTTGCTGTTTGCCGGCTCAGAATGGAATGATGAGTGGTGACATGGCTCTAAATTGCAAATCGCTGTTTCAGTCCCACTTCCACTCTGCGTGGAGTCGCTTCACTGCAACGAGGCTATTTCATTTTTATTAAAAATAGCCTGTGCATGTCGGGGCCTTTTTACATAGGGAGGGATGGTAGATGGAGGCTGAGAGGGGAATGGGTTGAGGAGGTTGGGGGTGGGTGGTGGTGGTGGTGAGGGGGGGGTTGAGATGTTGTTGCTGCTGGTGGTGGAAGTACATCGGGAAGGAGAACAGCCTGGTTTGCTTAAATGACCAAGACGCACTCTGTTCCATTTGAGCATCCCTGCCTTTTCCTCCATCCGTCTTAATGCTCGCAGGGCTCTCATCCAGTGTGTCTCTGCTGCCTCTCCTGCTGCTGCTGCTGCACATGTGGAAATCTCTTAAGTCTCTCCAAATCACGCCGGTGAGAGAGAGAGAAAGAGGAGAGGCCCCCCCTGTACTCAGCACATCAGTCACCCCCATTGAAGTCAATGTTTGACACTCAGACAGCTTAACCTTGAGTGATCCCGCAGCAATAAGAACTGTGCTGAACAAGTGGTAAGCCGTGTCCTTATTTGTCATATGAAAAAAAAAGAAGAAGAAGAAGAAGAAAGCCTGTGTGGTAACAAGGTGCTCTGTCTGAATCTATTTTGTGTGAGATGGTAGTTTTCTTCCCTGTCATCACATTGTGTTGTAAACACAGAGGGAAGCTGCAGCTCTCTGAGCACATGATGGCTATTTGCAGCTTCCCTTTGGTCTCTATCACACACAAACAAACAAACACACACACACATACACACACAAACTCGCATACACGCTCACATCTGGACTGCTTATGTGCATATCGAGAGGAAATACACAGAACAGCCCGGAGCGTGACCTTGTCTTGTTAGAGGAAGCAATAAAAATGACCTACTTGATGCACGTTAACGTGATTTACACACTCGGGATGACTATCAGAACGCACGCAGCGTCCTAAAATATTGCTGTCTTCCAAGACGAGACCCCGTTATTGCAGCGAGCCCGCGTCCCACCGTAAAAAAAAGTGCACGCGTCAGGTGAGTGCGGCGCGCACGAGCCGAGCCGAGCCGAGCGCGCGCGCCGCACATACGCCAACTGTACCTAGCCAGAAAATGAGAAGGGAAGGCAGAGCATTGGCCGCACCATCTGTCAGAGCTTGGCGCTCAGTTCAGTCACTCAAAACTAGGTGTTTCTGCTCCAAACCGCATCATTGTTTCACCCCAAAAAAAACCTCACCAAAACAGCTCGCGCATGGGAACATCTGCTCGCGCCATCAGAAGGCGAAAAGGTTCAAACAGTGAAACAGCTGGAAGCCGCCGCACCGTGGCTGAGCTCCAAATGCAAAACGCAAGGGAAAAAAAAAAGAGAAAGAAACTGAACGGTAAAGTGGAGAACCGAGGACAGGAAACTTGTCACGTCTGTTTAAGCGTAAGAGGCATCACTTCAATAAACTACTGAATCGTGAAGATGGAGAGAGAGAGAGGAAAAAAAGTGGTTTTTAGTAAAGAAGAATCGAGCTTACCGTGTGTTTGACGGTTTCTGCGGTTTAACGGAGCTGAAATGATCCAACGTGGGAAAGGATGCCGAGGTTCATCTGAGCTCAACGTGAGGTCTGTCCACTTAGACCAGTCTCTCTCTCCCTCTCTCTCTCTCTCTCCCTCTCTCTGTCTATCCCTCCCTCTCTATCTGTCTCCCTCTCTCTCCCTTCTCTCCTTTAGTTATCAACTATCTCAGAGAGACGATGGTCACCGTAAAAAACCTACTATTTTTAAAGACGCACAGTGACTAAAACGGACACAAAACACATCCACGCTGATATAAATGATATTTACCATGTTAGGTCGCCTCAGTTTCAAAACCAAATCTCCAAAAAAAATCACAGCTTTTTGCTTTCTAATCATCACAATTATTACCAAAGCTTTTTTTTTTTCTCTCTCACACACAACAACACATGAATCGTTTTAAGCCCCTTCAACATTATCTGGTGACGCGGTATCATTTCCTTGAAGCAATGTTTTGTAATCTGCTTAAATCCTAAAGCGAGTCTGCATAATCGTCCTCAGTAAGTGAGCATTTTCCCAGTTTATTTCCACCAAGAAGAAGCTGGACCAGAAAATTGCTACTCAAGGAGGATGCATTAAAAGATGAAATTTCACCATTAGTGTTCTCCCACTCGCTGAAAACATGTAAATGTATGACCTTAATTACCCCCCTTTTCTTTCCACTTAGATAGGATTTCTTCTCCAGCGAGCTGAATGGATTGTTCATGATGTGGTTTTTTTCCCCCCTTCTTCTTGGAAATCGATGATCGGCTTAAAATACAGTACATTTCTGTAATTTAGTCTCTAATTAAGTTTAGATTTAAAGCTGATTTTAATGAGATCTTGTAATTCTTTGTCTGAGGTGAAGAACTTCATAAAAAAAAAGGAAAGAAATGAACCGTTTGGATTAAATACTCAACAGTTAAAGTGTGAATGTTCAAAACAACATTTTCAATGTTCTACTTATTCTTTTAAAGTTCTGTGGATGCTGAAAATCTAAATTTCAAGCCCAAGTTATCTGATTGGTAATTGTGGCGACATGAAATTACCATAAAAATACCAGCAAATGGGATAAATTTACATTTTGACATTTATTTTTTGTACTTCCTGGAATAAAATAAGCTGTTTCACACCAAATGTTTTGGATATTTCTCTACAAAAATCAGAGAATTTGATCTTTGAAATCCAACAGCTGCAGAGTCTCATGCTTTTAGCATCTCAGTGCTGTAAAAACTGATCATTACAGTCGACAGTCGAGTCCTTTCTTGCTTTGCCCATCGATGTGTCTTGATCATTCTTGACTTGTTTCCTGGCTGAGAAACAACAGAGTCTTTGAACAAGTGGTGGCGGTGGTGAGACAAGTGTTTACTGATCCGACTAGAAAGCAAAACTTGCAACCTTAAGGTCACTCCTCGGATCCCTCGGATCCAGCCGGGTGGGGATATAATACGGAGGTTTATTAATGCCGAAACTACTGCGCAAGCAAAAAAGCCACAGAGCCAAGCTGTCATCAATCTGCTGCTCTGGATGTGAGAGCACAAGGACAAATTTACAAGTGCAAAACAGGTTTTAAGTCCTGACTGTGAGAGGGGCTGTCAAGCAAATTGTTTTGGGCAAATTTCTGGCTGTTAGGGTCACATGCTTTTCAAAGTTGCTTTAGATAAAAAAAGGAAAAAAAACCCCCAAAAAGCTGGATGTACTGATGTGAGCTCAGAAGGCAGGGTCTGTGACATTTCACTGCTCGGTCAAATCCAGTGCAGCCTGCTCTGCTCTCAGCTGGAGAGTGCATGTGAGGAGTGGAAAGTGCCAAAACCCAACAAAGGGCTTTGAAGAGGGCAAGCAAAGGAAGCCCAAACGCCCACTGAGTCACAGCTCTTCTCTTGCAAGATCTAGACTCTGACTCTGCTATCAAAACTTGTTCTTGTTCTTACAACTCCGTCCCTCACGGCTTTCAAATCTGGACCACCGAACTGGTCTCAGATTACTTCTTCCTTCATTTTTCACACGCTCAATAATTCCGTCATTAATGAATTTGTGAAGATAGGAATTATGGATGAGGCTGGGGATGCAGGGAGGCTTTCCCCTGCTCGCTCACTCGCTCGCTCGCTCTCTCTCTCTCGCAGCTGCAGTCAGTCACACAGTTGCATTTCGTGTAGGTTTGAGAAGACGCTCGGCTCGGCTTCTGTGATGTTGCACTGGAAATGCACCGAGCATCTTCACGCAACCCTGCCTTCTAATTTATTTCATACAGTGGATTACACATAGATGTATACACAGGCGGCTGCACACATATGCACACATTAGTCATTAAAGAAATAAAAATAACAGCATCGTGTCTTCATGTAAAAAAAAAAAAAAACCTCAAGTGGAATCTCAGCTCCAACGTTTTGACATGTTGAAGCGAAGTCCATATGCTGTTACGTTTCCTTCCATATGGTTAATTGCCTCACCCTTGAAAACTTTCACCGCCGTACTTCGACGGCCTTAACTGAAGTCTATAAAAAGGCAGTGAGGACGAGTACGACCACCTCTATACCTTCTGCTCTAATGTCCTTTCGCAGCCATTGTCACCTGAATAATTACCAGTGTGCTTAATTTACTACCAGACTGCTCAAACAGAATGAACAGGAAGGTTCAGCAAAATTTCATTTATTCATTAATTTATTGAAGTGTCAAAGAAACTTCAGATGAACTCTGACGGCCGACACAAATCAGCTCTCGACTCCACGGTGTTTATTGCTATGACTAAATTAGTTCCCTTACACACAGCAATACATTACGACCTTCAGGCTCCAGACATTTTTAATTTTTTTTGGTCTTTTTTTCCCCCCATGCTTCTCTCTGTGTTAATGCGATTCAAACACATGCTGGAGAATAGTTGTAACTGTATCTCTCATACTTGAAATGATTCATAATGCTCTAACATTTAAATCAAAATGCCAGCCGGCAGTGTGCTGTTAAGTTTGAATGCATTTTTATCATCAGTGCAAACAAAACATCAGCTGTTTGTGTAAAAGGGGAATGATATGCATGCCCAAATCATTTGAGGAATAGCCTGGAGGATACAACTGCCTGTCCTCTTCATTAATTTAGTATCTGCTGCAAAAGATGCCATCCCGTCCTTCCAAAATACTCCCCGATGTTTGCCTTTCTTTTCCTCCTGCCATTTTGCTTTGCTTCATGTCTTTTTACTCAGCCGGAGTCACGTCCTGTCTCACCTTTCTGTCTCGTCTGTCCTTTTCTCTATAATACTCCTCTTTTAAATCCTCTCTTCTCCTGCGAGTCCATCCTTTTGAGGTGACGTGGTAAACATCCACGTGGTTTCCCGAGTACGCGTCCCTGTATGTGGCTCTGTACACGGCCTCTCTGGCTATCGATGTGGCCTCCTCCACCGTCAGTCCCCACCGGACCCCTTGGTCCAGAATTGAGTAGGCATATGGTGATCCGGAGCCAACGGAGAAGAGCTTTCCCTGCAGGCGAGTGCCGTCACTGCACACATAGTACAAACCAGGACCAGAGTAACTGTTTCTAGAAAAAGACTGTTGACCACCTGAGGAAGAGCTCTTGGTCTTTTCAGAACTGGTATCTAAAGCCATCATTGCAGCTTCATCCACCTCTCCTCCGTCCCACCCACACAGCGTGGCCGCCACGCACAGCTCAGTCCCCTTAAACGGGTGAAGCATGTGTGAAAGCAACTTGGCGGCGCCTCTCGTGGATAACCGTCGGCCGTGGCGGAGTTGATAGAGCCGCAGCTCTCGAGCCAGAATCCGTTTCCAGAGGGCACAGTCGGCCGAAGTGCCTGATGTGGTGCCCACCAAGTGGCTGTGGATGGGCAGGATCTTCCGGGCGGCCGGGTCAGCCACAAGCCCGGAGCAGCTGGAGCGGGTGTCAGCTGCAGCCAGCACGCCGCCCTGAAACATGAAGGCCAGGGTGGTGGTGCCGTGAGACATGGGAAACGGCAGAGGGACCGACGTAGAGGAGGCCAGAGGAAGAGTCGTGAGCAGGGATGAGAGTGGGAAGAAGGAGTCTTGAGATGAGATGGCGCTGGAGCTCTGGACGGTGCTGATTTGCCCAAACTGTATTGGACTTTCTCCAAGATATTCCACAACTGGAATGTAAAAATCAAACAGACTTGTGCTGTTGCTAAAGGGCAAACCACTCACAAAGTTACAACCAGTCTTTTTTCCAAAAGGCAGTGACGGACATTCAGTGGTTTTACTGTCCAGAAAAAAGTCCTGGAAATTGCAGAGGTCTTGTAAAGCCATTGAATATGATGACCTTTTTCCCCCCTCTCTAAAAAACTCACATCAGTTGTCTGAGAAAAGCTTGTGTGCCAGCTGGAGTTGTAGATTTTGTAGTTTGGCAGCAGAAGCTCTTATATAGACAAGCAGACAGCTCTCGTGTTCATGTGGTCACCGAAAAAACACCAATTCAGCAACAGTAACTGATGTATCATTGCCTTGACTTTGAAGCATGAACAGTCAGTCGCCCATGGGTAATTAGTTTTGGCTGTGATATCAGGTTGTTTTTCAGATCAGATTTCTTCAAAGTCTTGTGTGGGCGAAGGCCAGGGAGGACGCTGGGTGATGGCAAGGCCTTGGCTCAAGCACATCAAATTAAGTTAGTCTCTGCGCTTTGATGCATCGTTCCCGTGGAAGGTCCCTTAATAGAATCAGAAACAAAAAAAAAAAAAATAGAGCCAGACAACATTTTTTGTTAAACAACAGAGTCGTTCTAGCCAAGCCTTTCAGATTCAGCAGGTAGCCCTTTAAAGGAATCTCATGCAAACAGCTGAACTCGCCACACCAGAATATCAGGTAATCCTGCAAAGGTGTGTGCGCACACTGCTGCCACGCATTCGGACAGAAATGCTTCCGAATGTCAACATTGTTTTAAACATTACTAACTTTATTTATAAAATGAACTCAAGGATTTCATTACTTTTATGTCTGAATTCATCTTGAGCCAAAAAAATGAAGGTGTCACACTTCGGATTTGCCTTGACTGCAGCTTTTTTAGTGGTAAGAAACTCTGATACACTTTGCTGTTTTTACTGCATCACTGCTCTTCACTGTAACTCTCATATCACTTGATGAGTGTGAAACTTGGCTATTCATTCATATTAATTTGTCATTTTTTAAAACTGATATTTTTATGATCACACTAATGTGAAAGAGGTCATCATGACATCATGAACCTCCAGATTTTTATCTCCTTTTTCGGAGCTTCAGTTCACTGTTAAGCTGCCAACATTTTTACTGTTTCAGTTGGCAGCTGTTAATGAAAAAGCTCTTAAAAAAACACTCCCTGCTCAGCAAATAGCAGACAGAAAAAAAAATAAAGGCAAACAGTGGCTGGTAAACACAGTGGAGCAGTTAGCAGCTAAAAAAAAACAAACAAGTATATCACTCAGGAGTTATGGTCAACATAAATGTTAAAGAGGAGATAAAACATTTCAGTTAACTGAAATAAAGACTAAGAGCTACCTTCAGGAAAAAAACAAAATGCTAACTGAAGTGATATTGTGTAATTACAAAACTTACTAATATAAAATAAAATGTGCAGGTAATATCTGTATTTTCACTGTTTGTCACACTTTGACTTGCATCAAACATGCAGAGGTGTTGGTGCACATGTTTATTGACCCTGGGATGTTTGCAGACAGTGAGTCAGTTGACTGCATGGAGCCCTATTGCTAACTTAAGCTAACAGCGCTAGCACTGATGACAGGGCACAGTTCCCATGACATTCAACTGGTGCAACAGGTTGCAATGCAGCCGATAGCTGTAGGATGTCATTCCTAACGTGTAAATCACTTGTCGCAAGCTTTTGAAGTTGAAAGCATTAAAACTGAATGATGAAAATATATTGCATGCATTTCATGTCATGTTTGTGGCTCGCGCTAAATGTTTCTGAACAGCCACCATTTGCCCATGGGCCATACTTTGAGAAACTATAGGCTTTAGTGGTGATACACACCAAGTGCAAGTGAGCATCCTCTTGAAAAAATGACCTCTGGCAACATGTTCCCCGCCTCATTATTCACGCTTAAAAGACTGCATGCTTTCTCCACATTCACTGACTCTGATGTAATTATTGTTCTCTTTAACTCAGGGACACTGTGTGTTAAGAGTCACTTCAGCCTCCTCATCTCAGACCGATGAGAGCCAGCCTGACAGTTTCTTAAGTTTTGACTCAGTCCCTGATGAAGTGGCGGATGCCTCGGCGGTCCATGTGCGGTATCGATGCTCCGAGCAGTGCCAGCTCGCAGTGGAGGTGCTGGTGTCGACATTAAGGAAGACAGAGTTTGTCATCTTCAGAAGAAAATGGATCAGCAGCACAACCAGAGTCTACAAGATCCATCAGGTGCCGCTCAGATGGCCTTCATCAATTTTATATCAACAAGACTTTTTCAACAGGCGTGTTTTGGACGCCCAGAATGTGACAGTTCAAGCTTGGTTGTGTCATCTCAATGATGGCGGTAAACATGGGACGTACAGCAGCTCCATGTTGAGGATTTATAAAGTGCTGCAGATAAAGTCAGCCTCAGAGCGTCCAGCTAAACCCCCTACTGGGTGTCCTTCATGGTCCGCTCAGCTGATGTGGCAGATTAACAGAAATAGAAATCAGCACTGTCCACATGAGTCAGGTCAGAGCCTCGGTCACATTTTGTCATTTTGTCCACGTTCTGTCTTTTCTTACCAAAAAAATATAATTGGTCTCTGTGTGTAACCTCTTGTTTTTTTTTCACATGCATATAGATGTAATCCACCTGCTGAAGTTTCCACTGGCAAGTACTGGTGAGCACTTCGGAGTGGTCCGTAGGTTTGGGGCCTTTGCAGACAGATCCCTGGAGAGAGGCCGCCGTCACGCTGTGTCACAACCCAGGTTGGACTTTAACTTCACACACAGACTTCTCATTTATTTCATTTTATCTGGAACTTATTCTGTGAAAAGTTCAGCCGCGCAGCATGAAAAATGTCTCCTGCAGGGTCTTCCAATGTAGACTTTTTTTTTTTTAGATGTGCAATAAAATCCAATAATCCTGACAAACCACCATATATTTCCCCTCAGTTGTACAGAATGTAATACCAGTGTTTTGTGTTGATATCAGCAGATGAAACAGGCCACAGGTCAGTGATTGTTTCCTTTTCATTGCTGTCAGCTGTTATAAAACACTCCACTTTTAGTTTTGTTCATTACAAATGACTGTACAAGCTTCACGAAGCTTTTTTCACCAGAGCATATAAGCTTTTTATTTACGGTCAACGACAGACAGCGAGGTCAGTCATTCTCAGCTGACAGCGCCGGCGCTTTACATCCAAGCTCACGCCTCAGTGAGCGAGGAAATGATTTGTCAAATCATGTTTCATCGCTTGGGTTTTTTTAGCGTCACCTTATCTGTGTGGATCTACCTACTGAAATGGTGTCAGAAAAAGCTCTGCGGGATCATCCATCACATCGATGGGAACAATTCATACGACTCCGTCCTGATGCAGCTCACAGACACAGGTGGGTCACAGCAGCTTGTGGGCACACCTGATACCAGTTTAGGGGGATTAAATTGAGGTATCATGAGATGATTGTGAGTGATGATGTGTGCTTTTGTGAGACTGCTGAACAGACTGTGCTATGTATTAATAAAGACCGTTGGATCTCCCGTGGTGAAATATATGACTCCTATCTCCTGTGTAGGGAACGTCATAATTCAGGCACGTGTGACAACAGGAGAAGATGAAGCTTTCCGAGCCACTGCAGTGTTGCCCCTGTGGAAATGGATTCGATTAGACTGTTACATACAGGATTCAAAGGTATAGGAGCTCATTGAGGGCCTGTGGGAGCCGGGGATAAGGAATTGAAATTAAAACAAAGCTGGGGGGGCAGCATCTTATAGTCGTCCTTTCTCCTTTGAGCTTTTGTTTGGTGCCTTTGCTTTGCGGTGTTTGATTTCCTTTTTTTCGAACCAGCTGTAAGATTCTGAAAGATGGTTCCTTTCCAGCTGGGAAACTCCTGGCGATTGCAGTGTGTAACCGCAATTTAGAGTCGTTCACAGCTGAGTAGGTTTTTTTTTTCTGTCTTTCTCTTTCTGCGTGTCGTGAGCTCAGAAGATATTATGTCTTGACTTTCAGGTGCTGCTGGATGCAACGTGGGATGGTGAAACCCACAAATGTGCATACGAGTAAGTCGTGTTATAAAAATACAATTTGTGTCAGTTTTTTTTCCCCTCATTTAAATGTTGTAAATTAAGGAAAACACAGCTGTTGCCATTAAAAAACACCTGTTAGTCCAGTTACTGCAAGAAAACTAGGATGACTGATGCATGCACAGTAATCACGAGAGCCTGTTTGACTGAAAATCTGTTAGATTTCGGAGCAGTATCCATTATGACGACACTGATGGATACTTTGTGATCGGAGGAGGCAGGTACATGCCAGGCATTCACGGGTATTTTGGGCCTATCAAATACTATCGGTTAGGAACTGAAGAGGTAAACAAACTGTTTTCATATAAAAAAAAAAATATATATTTATAAAAAACTGTTCAGTCATTTCATTATTTTGTGTTGAAATCCGATGTTATCCGTGTCACAGGTAAGAAATCCCAAGTCAACATTACAGGAGTTGGCAAGGACTCATCAGGAGTGTCAGGAAATAAAAGCATTCACAAGAGCTTTTCTCCAACAAGTAACTGAAAGTCACCTCCCGTCACTCATCAACAAAGGTGAAATGCTTTTTTGACAGGTGCTTTAAAGCTGCGGTGCAGCCGTTCTACAGGGATCAACCTTAAATAGATCTCATCCACAGGGTGTCAGTACAATGACTGCACACCTATTAAAGTATGGGAAGATTACTGTTGACAGGTTATGTTTTATTTCAGGTGTCTGTGTGCCGCATTTCAGAAGACTGTGGGGTCAGTTTGGAGAGAAAATCAGCACACAAGCATGGACCTGGGAAAAACAGCAGAATTACAGCACACTTTTTCATTTCTTGCAAACAAAAGAGGAAGAAATCAGGACAGGTTGGAGATTGCTGCACCGTTTGACTACGTATGTGAAAATGAAATGTGGCTCACGTCATTATTCACAGTTTTTGACAGTTTTTTTGTTTCTTTTTGCAGGAACTTTAGGCATAAAGGACCTCAGGAGGGCATTGTTTGAGCAGGCAGTTGATACAATGTTCGTAGCAGATCAGATGGAAAATAAAATCCCGTCCAAATCAATTGATCTACTAAAAGTTGCCTCCTGCTTTGGAAATCACAAAGCGTCTCTGTTGTTGGCCGCCATCCACCTCTCCGGCCTGGGACACGCAGTCGATCAACCACAGGTAGCTTTACTGCCTTTCCTTTACCTTTAATTGCCAGTTTATCATGTGTAATGCCACTTCAGTAAGGATGACTGATAATATTGACTCCTGTGTGTTTCAGGGTCATGTCTATAGTCTGGTTGGCGCAGCAGGTGATGATCGTTTCGCCCTGATGCATGCAGGGTACAAGCACACACAGGGAATTGATGGGTTTCCTGAAGACCTGGACGTGGCTTACAGCTACTATTCCAACGTTGGGCTGCAGAGCAGCTTTGATGCTTTCAGGGTGCATGAAAATACAGTATGTTTCAATAACTAAAATCATCAGAAAATTAGTTATAATTTATAGGAACTTTAGTCCAGACTGAAATGTCTACGACTAAATCGATTGCTATGGATTTTTATAAGCTCCTAGAGGAGGAATTTTATACTTTTTTGAACACCTGACCTTAGTACATGCACCACCATGTGGTCAGAATTTCAATTTGTCAAATAATGTGCTTTAGTTTATGAATACTTACCTATAAAACTAAAAACATCCCCATCAGCCACAGGAGTACCTTGTGTTTTGTGCTAATTAGCAAATGTTACCATGTTAACATGCTAAACTATGATGGAGAAAAACATTTTACCTGCAGAATATTAGCATGTTAGCATTGCCAAATAAAAGAGCTCAGCAAGAAATGAGCTTATTTACTTTCTTGACAAGAGTTAATTGAAAAAATCAACAACTTTCTGATCTCTTAGTTTAATATAAATATAGAACTAGCAGCAGGTTAGCTTACCTTAGCAAATACTGGAAACAAACACAAACTACTAGCTTGACCCTATCGAAAGTAATACTGCCCCTGACCAAGAAATTATCCACCAACTAAAACAACATTTTAATATATTCTCATTTTTCCTAAAGATCAAATAAACACAGACAAGCTTTTACAGCTTTTCTGCTTCAAATTGAATGGCAAGATAAAAAAGTGGCATTTAATTCTCTGCGAGAAAATGAGTTTCATAAAATATTGAACCATTTCTTGGAAAAAAGTGAAAGGACCATGAGTCAAACATAAATGCATAAAAGCATAAATATATTTCAGGTAATGCACAGAAGTATAAACAGATAAGTAAAATGATTAAATCCATAAGTCATTCAAACACACAGACATCAAATACACAAAGACACATGCAATTTATGCACAGATTTACAAAAACGGCAGCGATACAAAAGGGACCAGCTACAAAATATGATTAATAGTGTGTTTGTCGGTCCAGTCAGAGAGAAAAGGTGGGTCTTACATCTTAATTTAAAAATGTGAATGAGTTAGCTGTCAATGATTAATAGAAGAAGAGTCCTGGGAAGATAAGAACATGAGACATCTCTACTTCACTCTGATTTCCTGTTTATTCTTGGAATATTTAAATAAGCTGCATCAAATGAGCAGAGGTCCATGGAGATAAAGAGTTTAGCGTCTGCTCCAGTTTCAAAAGGCAGCCGATGCAACGAGAAAACAATTGTAAAAAAAAACTCCACCTAATGCATTTTGACCAACTCAGACAGTCTCAGGATCCAATCTTAATTAAAGGACCCGAAAACCTATTTTCTCAGTCAGCTTCCTATTAAAAGGGAAATCCTGTGGGTGCCATTTCCCAGCATGAACAGTACTGTTGTATGTACCATATAAATGTTTCTGTTTGTCTTCCTTTAAGCAATACATGCCTGAACACATCTATCTGAGCAATGAAGAGGATTTAAAAAGCCTCGCACACGAGAAAAGTGATGTTTTTCAGTATCTTAAGTTCCAAGCAGAGAGAGGAGATCTTGAATCTCAGGTATGTTTGAGTCAAATCCAGCTTTTCTTCCTCACTTGCAATCATTAGACAAAGTCGCCGTTCAGAACAGACCAATATAAAGCTCCTTTATTGTTTTGTAGAAACGGCTGGGAGCGATGCTTTACTGGGGACAACATGGACTTTTAAAAGACACAGTGAGTGCAGCAAAGTGGTTTGAAAGAAGCGCAATGCAGATGACGGATCCTACAGCGATGTACGACTACTCCATCCTACTGATAAAGGTTCTGTGAGATTACAAAGGCTCGTATTTCATGATAAAATGAAGCAAAGTATATTTTGTGTTTGTGTGTGTGTGTCTATATTTTGACAGTTACTGATTCACTTAATGATTGTTGATTCCTTCAGGGCCAGGGAGTAAAAAGAAACTACACCCGCGGTTTGAAGCTGATGGAGAAAGCTGCAGAAATGGTAGTGTGTTTTCTTTGTAATCAGTATGTGCTTTCACTGTATGTGCCTTCGCTATATCAGCGTCTCTTTCGTTGCTTTAGGGCTCAATTAACGCCTTGAATGGTTTGGGCTGGTACCATGGGATTAAACTGAACGACCACAGAAATGCAGTGAAATACTTTAAACAAGCAGCGCAAAATGGGAGTGATGATGGCATGTTTAACCTTGGAATTTACCATCTCAATGGGAAAAACCCGGACAGCCCGTGGAGGAATGAGGTTTGAGTCGCACACGTTTAACGACCCCAGTGGAGTTACACTAAATTAGACTGAAAGTAAGACTGAAAAACCTATAAGGGGCAAACTAAAAGGTGAATTAAAAGCCGTTCTTTAACTATTTTGAATACATGCATGGTCTTGGTAGTCAGAGTCACTGTAAATACACTGGTATTGAGTAATAGAAGTCTAAACAAAATGAAAAGTAAGTTTTATGCCAAATTAATAATGCTAGTTTTTGGAAAACAGATGCATGCAGTTGTCTTTATAAAGGTGCTTTTGGCTTAAAAAACACTTTGGTAACACAGCATGAAGCCATTTCTGGGCCAAAATCAGTAAAAAATGATGACAATGCCACATTAAATGAATATTTCATGCATGTTTTTTCAAGAATATGTTTGAACATTTTACCAAAAAAAAAAAAAAAAAAAGGAAATTTACTGTATCCATCAAGACAAATATCAATATTTATACTTGTCACAGATATATTTAGGCTGTCTATATTTATATTTACAACATTAATATTTATATTTAGGTAATCTATATTTATTTTAAGCCATTTAGAACAATACTTTGTTACTATATTAAAAATGCTTTTTCCCCTGTTTGAATTTTAATATTCCTCTGATCCGGTGTGATCAATAAATTGATATATATATTTTTTTTATCTGAACCATAGACAGCTGCATTCCAGCACTTTCTGAATGCATCCCGGTTTGGTCACGTAGCTGCATCCGTGGAAGCAGCCTGGTACCTTTCGACAGGAAGTCTGGAAGGGGTGTCTCAGGATGTGGAGCGAGCTGTGATGTAAGAGGCTTTCATTAGCTCGGTGAAGGAAGCTTTGTTATGGACTGTTGCACTGTAGCCTGCAGCTCAGTGGCATCTAATTTCAATGACAGTGGCTAATTCAAGGTCAGAACCTAGTATTTGCATATCTAAAAATAAGAGTCACTGTCACTGCATTTATTGTCTGGCACGGGGAGAATCTGCTTACCATTGTTCCTTTGGTATCTTATGAATTTAAAGAAGCTCCTGCCGCAGCTATAGAGGCTTTTTTTAGAATGACCTCAACAGATACTATTTTTGGATCATTTTTATAATATTTTCCGTTTATTTGGGGAAAATTACGCGCCATAATTCATCACCCATCCTTTACCCTCCGTGCAGAATGCTAAAAAGGGTCTGTGAACAGAACGGACACCTTGGATTTATGATCAGAGAGGCTCTCCAGGCCTACCTGCAGGGCTCTAGGTGGGAACATTAATTTCAATTATTTTTCAATTGTCTTCATTTAATCATTTTCTCTGCACTTAACTATTTGTCTCTGCTTCCACACATTTGTTTCATGGTGTTGCGAGCAGACAAGAAGCACTGGTGAAGTATGTTTTGGCAGCCGAAACCGGTTTGGGTTTGGCTCAGAGCAACGTAGCTCACCTTTGTGAGGTAAATGTATTTTTGTTTTCCCTTAGGTTGAACTCTTTGCATCTCTTCTTAACAAGACAATGACTATTATTTGAATCTTAATTTCTGCACAAGTGTGAAATCAGTGTTTAATAATTAGAACTCTGAAGGTAGCTGATGAACTAATAGCACAAAATTCCAGGCACATACTAAAAAAGCAGAGCCGAGCCGGAGGGAAATCGTTAGCAGTTAATAACATAACCTTCATCACTGCTCTGCTCTTTCTCACCCTGAGCTCATTCTCCCAAACGCAGGAGCTGAATTTCACTCATGGTTGTCAGTGGAGATATCATAACTACTCAATATTAAACTATGATCCCCATCCGTCCGGTGAGTTCCTCTCATTTCATTTTGCTTTAACCTCTCCTTCTCCCTGCCGGTCTGGTCGATAAACAGAAAGTATTTATCTTCTTTTATAGCTCTGCTGAAAATGGGAGACTACTACTACTGTTCCTCCGGCACGCGAGAAGACTCATTACCCTTGGTTGGTCAGGCCATATCAATGTATAGCAGAGCAGCTCTAGCAGGCAGCCCTCAGGTGACAGATTTACTCGGACTGTAATCTCATCACCCTAAGATAAACTTAATTAAACTTCCACGGTCTCGGGCCCCACTGCAATAAAAACAACAAACAGCATTATTCAGTGTTATTATTTGGAGACTTTCTCAGTGAATAACCCATCAGCTTCTGTTATGTTGGTTTATTTTTTACGTGGACTCACAGGGAATGTACAACTTGGTCGTTCTGGTGCAACAAGGACACGTTCTTCCCTTAAACGTCTACGACTTCTTTAATGTGTCACGTTATGACGAGCAGGACGTCGTGGTGGAGAAAATCTTGCAAAGGTAATTTTTTATTTTATGAAATTTCGCAACAGTTAAATAAGACCTTGAATGTTTGAATATTACTTGTGTGACTCAAGGCTGTGCTGAGTTTTTTACTTATTTATATCCTTTTTTTTTCCTCCCAAGAGTTATATGTGAACGTTATTAACACACACTTGCATGACTGTATCTTATGACACTGTGAAGGCTCCACCAGCAGCTCGTTAGCTTCACTTAGCACAAAGATAGCAGGTGGAAACTGATATCTGCTGTTTCCATCATTCTCTATTTAAGATTAAACAAACAAGATATTACATGTTAACATAGTTGACAGTGATTTCATCCACTGTATCTCCAGAAATTATGTTAAAGCCTTGAGCTAACTTTGTTTTTTGGAGCTGGAAGTGAGCATATTTGGATGAGAGGGCGGGGCTTGGGAGGAAATGCATAGCTGCCAAAGACTGTCTGGTGCTAGAAGCTAGCAAGCAGCTTTCACTCAAAGTGTGTCCTTAATAAATATAATCTTAATATTAACTAAATTTAACCATTAATCTAATTTAAACAGTACGCAAAAATTATGTAAAAAGTTCAAGAAAATGAATCTCCTGTGGAAAATGGCCAATAATTAATATTAGGTCAGCCTCAAGTGGCCATTTGTGGAACTGCAGTTTTGGCACTTGAGAGTTAGCTTCATTTCTCAGCCCTGGAGGTTGCTAATTCCATGTTAATGAGTTAATTTAAAGCGATGCTAGTAGATCTAGTTTTTTGCCTTTTAGCAGATCAAGACTATCTCTTTCCTCCTGTTTTTAGTCACTGAGCTAAGCTGAGCTAACTTCCAGTTAATGATAGAGTTGTGTTTACAAGAGTGACTTCTTTTCAAACTACTGGCAATAAACCCAGAACAGCAAAATTCTTCACAGCAAAGTCAGTAGCTGATGCTTGCTGTTGTTTTCGCTCACCAAATCTACTTGTCTGTCGAACCCTTACATCTGCTCTGCCTTTACTCATTGACAGAACTCATGTAATTTCAATGATGTGCCTGTACTGTAGGCTTGATATTACTTTTTCATGCACTCTACATACAACAACAGCTGTGTTATCTCTGTAGATGTCTGAAGACTGTGGATAATGAAGCAGCGACGCCCTGTTCTTTAGCTCTGCTTGGAGTTCAGATGGGAAAAGCCTGGAGGAGAATGACTCAGAACGGTGCACAGCTCCTCTTGGTAAGCATAATAAGGCGATACTACTGTATGTAGTTAGAGAAAAATTCAACAGGCTGCAAACTGCACTTCTGCAGCCTCTTACACCCCTTTGATAGTTTGATCAAAGTTTAATAATTGAATTATTTGAAAATGCAAATGAGACTTTCGTCATGAATAAGACATGAAAGACGCTATAGGCTGTTAAATCTGAGAAAGAAAATATGATAATTTATTTAAGTCATTCTTTTTATTCTCTATAGGCATATGCATCTATTCTATCTGTCTTTGTCATCATTATCATTGTGCCATTGCAGAGCTGTCTTGGTAAGTAGTTGAGCTGCTCTCTGCTGCAACCACTTGCACGTATTGGCCACATGATGGCGCAGTTTCTCCACATATTGCTTTGCTACCTCTTGCTTTGAATCGTACATCAAAAGACCATGTTTGTTTGCAATGACAATGCACCTCCTTTAATCCTCCTCATCTGTAAATTAACACAGAACAACGGGTTCTCCAACACCGTGCGGTTGCACAGAGGGCAAGGACATCATTATCTCTCAGCCAAGATGGTGTCAACTTGAATAGAGAGCAAGATGGCATCATGGGGGGAACCTACAGAGCGGTGGGGAATCTATGGCTTACCATCCTGAATAGCGAGCAGTGGCTCCGGCAGACAGGAGATTTGGCCGTGACTCTATCTGGTGTGTGTCTGTGTGCTTTCTGGACCGCACTACTCTATCATCTCTTATGACATAAAACACCCAGCACAGTGATCCAATAGCCACAGCAAAGCCCCAGACACTACATATTGTAAGAGCATACATTTAGAGGATGAGTTAGAGCTATTCATGTGACACGTGTGTGTTTCGGAGGCATGTGACTCATTTTAAGTTACAGGAAGGACAGAAGTGCTGATCAGAATGTGAGTGTGCTGCTGTGTCAGAGCCGAGGCGATAATGTTCCCTCAGTAACCATTATTCCGCTGTATTTTGTTTGTGGAAAATGAAAAACTTATCACACGCTTCATCTTATTAACGCTGAGTCTGAACCACAGTTTATATCATCTCAGGGATATGGCGCCAGGAGGGAGAGTAAAGCTTCTGTTACGCAACATTAAAGTCCAATAAAACATATTTCAACACTGGATATTATTTTAATAATTCCTTTTTTTTGTCAAAATATGTGATTATAGTTGTAGCATCGCACTATTGGACCTGACACAACTGTTCCAATGGCTGCAAATTAAAATAAATAAAGGGATCAGCCTCACTGATGGACGTATAAGCTGTGTTGCAATAGGTCAACTATTAAGACACGCTCCTGGCCCTATCAGTGAAATATTGATGATAAGTGTCTCACAGGAGCGTCAGTATGCAACAGCAGCTTGCTTTGGGCATATAAACATTTCCTCCAAGGCCAGAGCAGGAGTTTTGGCTTTAGCATCTCTCAGGGCTGGTGATCCTTGGTGAACAATATCACATTTAGCCATCACTATAGCAGACAATAATGAGAAAAAGCTTTGTTTGAAAGGATAAGTTACTATAGCGATGGACACCTCAAACACATCCTTTGAGCCCAGTGAGTGCTGAGTGCTTGGAGACTAGTCAAAAATTAATCCGTCTTTGTGCTGCTGTTGTTATTGCGCTCACAAAGATAACATAATAGGACAAAAATCTTTTGAGGGATTTTGTTTCTCTGGCTGCCAAGAAAATATGAGAAAAAGGCAGCGTTACTCAGGTCTTAACAGTTATTTACAGCGCTGCATGACTTGTGATGATGTGCAGTTTATAGCGGTGACCTGGTATTCATGGAGCTGTCATTACTTAAATAAGGAGTTTCACAGTGTAAACAGCGCCATGCGGAGCTCCTTCAGTTTAGAGTTAAGTAGGTGTATAATTTGAGGATGGAATAATGATCTCCCTCTTTCTTCTGCTATATCTGTCCCTTGTGTTTTCTTTCTCTTGCTCCTCCTTTAGAGGAACAGGTCAAAAAAACAAAAACCTTGCATAATCTTACAAATGTGTTCAAATGTGTTTTAGATTTCTGCAGTTTATGTGGTAGAATTGCATCAGTACCTATAAAGCTTATTATTACTTAACATCTCAAAAGTTAAAATTAAATGAACCTTCAAGAAACATTTCTGTTAAAACTTGTCAATAAAGTTGTAAGTTAAGGCTGATCTCTTTACAAATAATCTACACTTTTTCTTTTTTTGGCAGGAAAAGAATATTTGTTTGTATCAAAAAAGTCAAACTATTCCTGTAAAGCAAATTAAGTTGTAAGTTCATCTACACCAGGGGCGCCCATTACCTCGATCTACCTGTAGATCGCAAGCGTAATGTGGGTATATTGCATGGCATTAAAAAAAATCTTTCCAGTCCATCCAATCTGTGCAGACAGGAACACGTACACAGTTGTATTGTGCAATATGGGTTCATGCAGTTGTGCAAGGTACATCAACTCATGCATTTTTACAGTAAGTAACATTAGATCATTTTGACTTGGTCATTTTATAAGTAGCTTGCAGGCTGAAAAAGTGTGGTCACCTCTGATCTACATGCTGGATCCTGACATATGCTTTTACGCATATCACATATTTTTTTAAAAATCATCTTACTGCTTATGTATTTATCTATTTGTTTATTTAACAGAGACAGTAGACAGTCTTTAACTGTCCCAGAGTTAGCTAGATAGCTAAATTTCATCTGCAGTCCCCTTGCAGGCAAATTGCAGAAAAAATTACAATATAAACAGGATTACAAAAATTAAGACATTACATCATTCAAGACTAAAAGTGCATTTAATTTAAAATAATAATATTTTAAATATAAAATTGTACAAATAAAAGGAAAAGTACATACTGTGTTAGTCATGTTTTTGTTAATGATCACACGATTGATTATTTTTCAGCTTCAACTGTGACTGAAAACCAGACAGGGTGGAGCGTTTACTGATAGTGCTGGGTGTTGTGTTCCAGAAGTTTACAGCTCTGATGGAAAAAGCTGATCAGTAATATTCAGTGAACCTGTGTTGTACTATACATTTGCCTCTGGTAGATGCTTTGGTTTGCCTTGTAGATCTGAGAACAGTAAAATAAACTTTGTCAGTGGGGGAGGAGCAAGATTGTGGATAATTTTAAACAGTGACAGGAGTTTGTAAGATGAATAGTAAATTATTGAAGGACCATAAATTGTACTTAGTGATTTTATGACAACAATGATACCTCAAAGGCTTTTCCTTGTCCGGTACCTAAAGTGTTTTTTGTACAAACTCAAAATGGGTTTAGGAATACTTTTTTCTACTTGGGACCAAGTGGTAGTAAATGACAAATTAAAAAAAAAAATCATGGAGTGCAATACAATAGCAGCATATTTTGTCAACTGGTTATGAATGAATTTTAAATTTTATTAAGTTCAGTTTGACCTTACAGATCACCCTTTTCAAGTGTGTTTAAAAGTAAGATGTGGATCAACAGTTATACTATATCTGTCTAAGTCTGAGACTATTTGATGCCTGTTGGTGGCGTTAGACAATGCTGCTGTTAACTTATGTGCCACCTACTGCTTTGTTTTAGCATGCATATAGATTATGGCATTGTCCACGTACATTTGGTTGTTAATATATATGCTAAAAAGTAAGGAGCCCAGGATGAATCCTTGTGGCACACCGAAGAAGCAGTTTGTTTGTGAGGAAAGCTTTGTTGCAATCAGTGTGCACTGAGTCCACATAGTCAGATAGGACTCCATCCATTTCATAGTGTTTTCAGAGAAACTAAAGCATGAGTTTGTACAAAGTAACATTATGATTTACAGTATAAAATGCCTTGTCTCTGTGACCACTTTATTTATGATCTTTGAATAGGCCCATAGTTTGCCAATTCTGTTGGTTCGCCGGTCTTGTAAATGGGAATGGCAG
>JAPZDV010000021.1:23509980-23523960 GCA_029814665.1 Acanthurus lineatus | reverse complement strand
CACATGTTTTTTAAAAGTAAGATGTGGATCAACAGTTATACTATATCTTACTAAGTCTGAGACTATTTGATGCCTGTCGGTGATGTTAGACAATGCTGCCGTTAACTTATGTGCCACCTACTGCTTTGTTTTAGCATGCATATAGATTATGGCATTGTCCACATACATTTGGTTGTTAATATATATATGCTAAGGTAAGGAGTAAAGTAAGGAGCCCAGGATGAGTCCTTGTGGCACACTGAAGGAGCAGTTTGTTTGTGAGGAAAACTTTGTTGCAATCAATGTGCATTGAGTCCACATAGTCAGAGAGGACTCCATCCATTTCATAGTGTTTTCAGAGAAACTGAAGCATGAGTTTGGACAAAGTAACATTATGATTTACAGTATAAAATGCCTTGTCTCTGTGACCGCTTTATTTATGATCTTTGAATAGGCCCATAGTTTGCCAATTCTGTTGGTTCGCCGGTCTTGTAAATGGGCGTAGCAGCTGTAGATTTCCAGGCATTTGAGAATGTTGATAACAAGATCGGTGAGGGGTGCCAAAACAGCCTAATCTTAATTTCATAGATTAATTTAATTTATAGATTTTATAGATTAATTTAATAAACTTGCTTTTAAACATTCATTTAGGATTGTTAGTCAACTATACTGTTGTTTTTTAACCTGTAATTTTATTTGTGGAATAAAGGAGCAAATCTGCATGGAAACTCTTCTATTTTAATTATGTCTCATCAATTGTAATAACTTTGATTCACTGATATATTGATGTAGTTGCACACAAAAATTATTCTCACCTGATGTTGTTAAAATATTGTCAAGTGGTGTGTAAAAGTTATGGTCAACAGCCCTCGTTTCAATTAGCTAGTTTGACACATTGATAACCCATTGGTTATCATGACCTTGGAATGCTGCAGTATACTGTGCTTAAGTTCACCACAAAAAGACACTTTGACCAGTCACTCAACTCGCTTGACGCTCGACTGTTCCTTCTTCTTCAGTTGAATTTAACTCTCGCTGAACCCTCGGAAGTATTTGATTAAAACAACCAATATTTGACTTGTAGAATCTTGCAGACGCTAACAAGTTTGCATCACATGGCTATTGCACGTGCAATAATGTTGCCAAAACACACGCCCCTGTCAGCACTGTTAGTTTTTTCACAACTTTAGTGTGCAATATTAATTAGCTCACGAGACATGATAATCAAAGAGATTGTCATGAGTTTGATCATACTGATGCAGCAATCTTTTATTAATTTCACTTCTTTTCAAATGTCTGTTGCAGCATGAAATCAAATCCAGAACCTTGTTGACATTCTTTTTAACTCCCCACACATTTCACAATAAGCACTGGCTTTATAAGTGTGTGCATATAGCTGCATGTAGCCTGACACTTGGAGTTAAAGTTGAGATTGTTGTGAGAACACTCAAGTGTCAGTATTTTAAGGAGTTGCAGTGAAATGGACGATTAGCACCACATAGCATATTGAAGAGTGGAATGGCTAAATTTTTGTGATATAGTTATTAATTAGGAACTAAAAATCAATAGAGGCATAATAGTTAAATAAAGGAATATCTGTACATGTAAAATATACCGCACTGCCTTGCTTGATTGTAACATGTCTCAGGTTAGCTTATATCTTATCTGGACTTTGACAAGATGTGTATCGAGCTGCCTGGTGAACAAAACCTCCTGACAAGGTGGTAAAAGAGAATAAAAACCAAATCATAAACATAACACACTGCTACTGAGGCGACATTCTTATAATACCAGGTATTATCCCACAAAAATGAGTCTGTTTCACAGTTAGCTAAAGTAAATGCCAAAAAACCCCCAAAATAAGATAAAGATTTTTGTTTTGCAAAGTAACACCAATGACTAGTGATAAAATGGACTATTGTGAATGTTGTCAGTCATATTCTGATTGTAACATTGTGAGTAAAACATATATGTCCTGTTTCACTGAGCAACATTTTTTATTGTGATTTTTGTTCTTAAATAATGTTGCAAAATATAAGTCTGTGTGAGCTCTGTGGACAAAAACTTGTAATTAATTTATAAATGATATACATTTTTCTTAAATAAATTTTAAGTTCTTTTTGTTGTGAACATCCTCTTTGGTAAATTTATTTCACATTTAAAAAGCTGAAGCTGCTTTTTTCTCACCAAATATAAGACAAATATCTGTTTGTTTATTGGAAACGTCACTATGCACACACACACACACACACAAACACACACACGTAGTTAGCAATGTTTATAGACTATAAATGTCCACTGGCAGTCCTTGAGGTAAGCACCCGTGGGCCCTTAGCCTTGGCTGGAGGCCAGAGGGCCAGTCAGACGCTGCTGAGCACAGTGATGAATTTCATGAATTTAAATTATGTGCGTAAATGTAGCACTTAGGTGTGAAATAAGTCAGAAGCATTATCAGGGTTTCTGTTGCCCTGCAGAACAAGCTCTTTTTTTAATGAAATCAACAGTTTAAAAATGACACAGAGCCAGAACATCATCTGACTCAAGGTAAAAAAAAACCACCATAAAAAAAAAAAAATGTCATCAGCTAATAAAAGTACTCATTGTTCCCAGCAAGCACAGTCCTGATGCACTGTGCCTGGACTCAGTGCATCTGAGTGTGTTCGGGAAGCCCAGAGGGGAAAACCCGTCGCCGCCCACACTGCCGAATGTGAGCTTCACTTTGTCTCACTAAACCGACACACTGGAGAGCAATATTTGTCCTCGCTGAATAAAAGTTTTAATACTTTCAATGCAGATATTGGCAGTGTGTGCAGCAGTGAGTTTACTTGGAATAACAAAAAAACCCGAAGTATCGAGCAAGTAGTTATTCTCCGTGGGAGGTTGTGTTTTTCAGCCAGAGCTTGTTTTTCCTTTTGTTTTGTAATTTACTATTCTTGTTAATTGTGTCATGACAGCCTGCAGTTACGGCACCTGCAGGGTTCGGTGAGGAGAGGATTATGTAGCTTAGTTGGTAGGTAGGTCGCTTGTTTTTGTGTGACGTGTGAACAGAACTGCAGCCTGCTTTCATTTCACATTTCTGTTTCATTATCCACTTGAATTCCACACTTTTGTTTCTAATAAGATTAGGAATGTGAGTCATAAATATCACTGAAATCATTAAAAATGATCTTAAGAAACTTAAATTGCCAAATAAAGAATTCATATCATGAAATAGTATCATCAAACATGAATTTAATGTTCCCATGGCATTAACAATCAGCAGAGAACCATGGAGGGGAAAATTATGATTTTCTTTTTTTTTTTTTGGCAGATTTAAAAAGGTTTCAGTTTATTTCAGTTCAAAGATTTGTGTTCACTGACTGTAAGTTTGTTAATCATTTCCAGGCTAAGGAGGCATCTCAGTTGAAAAACATACGCCCACACACATTAGTAAGAAAGGTAGGGTTACATGATGTCGATATATTAAGGTCAGCCTGACTGTGTATCATCACACCACAGTGTTCAAATGTCTCAGGTATTTGTGCAGATTTAAGCATCAGGAAGCTCAAGGAAACCAACTCAGAACCAAAAACAACCAAAAATTGCACAGGGCTGAAGAGTTGCTTTGTCATTGCCGGAGAGAGTTGTGTCTGCACCCTTTATTATGCTGTCAGGGGGGGTGGGGGTGGTGCTCTGGCCTGTTTGTGCAGCTCTCAGCCAGCTTATATACAAACTCTACTTTAAATTTCAGCTGCAAAAAAAAAAAAAAAACCCTTAAGACTGAAGATCTGGTTGCATCCAGTCACAGTAGCTGTGTGTCACATGTCATTTTACCACTGCGGAACTTCGCCTATCAGCAGCCGGTAATTACTCCTACCTCCTGCTGTAAAAAGCAATTATTAGATGATAATAATAGACAATAATAGTCAGATTAACAGGGTCTTTTGGTGTAGTGTTGGTGATGTGGATGTTAATGCTGTGAGAGAGGGGACACACCGTGTCACCTGAGAGACACGTGAATTCACATGAAACCAAAATCCAAAATTTAAAAAAATCCTTTTATTTTCTGGACATGTGAGTTTTACTGCAACCCGTCTCACCTAATAACATCCCCCATTCTGAAACTGAAAAAATGCCATCTGCTGCTGTGAGACAGGCAAAGAATAACAAACAAGACTGCACAACAGATGAGTATTTATTGGACTTTTAAAACCGCTTACTCGGGCATTTTGGCATAGTATAAACCATTTTTAACTGCTACCAGGAGCATAAACACACGGGGGGGTGAACAACCACAAGTTAAATTGCCAAATTGTTTTATATAATAATTCTTGGACAATCTTCTAGTATTTTATGATATCACAAAGTCTACCACAATAATTCGATTTTGAGTCTATAAAAATCAGATGTCAACTCAGTCATTTACAGAAGAAACTACCACACCTTTTTTTTTGCTTTTGGATATGATAGAAAAAAAACATAATTATGAATAAATAGTGGTCACTAGTTTAGTTCAATTCAGTTGATTTTAAATTGATGTAACTAAAGCCAATAAAACATTGTTGAACAACAGAATTAGACAGAAGTATAAATTTCTAAATTATAAAAATTGGTCCTATAAGAACACAAAAGGTTCACATACAAAATTTCTGACAATCACCACTATGCACTTAAGTCTAAGGTATTTTAGATTGCATGAATTAGCTTGGTAGACTTTTTTTCTACTCAAAACCAAACAAATCTTATGTATAATGATTATTTTTCTTCCTCATTTCTCCTGACAGAAACACCGCAGTTAAATTTCAGTCTGCCTGTATGTTTTTTTTTTTTCCAGAAACCATTAGCGGACTGCAGAGTGAGATGATTCATTGTGTTTCCCAAGTATTTTACTTCATTATGGCATTGTCCGTGTTTACTTTGTCTGATGACCTAGAATGCCTAAAAAAAGGAGAAATACTTCTGTGCTGTTGATTTGTCTCATGAATGTTTCTAAATATCCTTATTCTTTTTTTATCGCCTGCGTACCACAATGACACAGACAAGTCATGGGATTTTCAAATTTTGTATTTTTGCCGATGATATTGGATTGTTTATCACCGAACTGAAACATCCATCTGGACATATTAATCATCACACCAGTATAGAATACAGGGTCGACTGCTTTGTCATATATGCACTTGTGAGATAATGCATTTTTGTCAGGGAAGATGATTTAAGGGAAAAGGACTGTTAGTGCACCTATGAATGCACCCACAGCAGTGCAGTGTAAGTATATGGAGAGGGACACATTATGCTCTGCATCACATTAGATCTGAAAAGAAACCATTTTAGCACCAGGGCCTGCAGGATAAGGGGTCCATAGAGAAAACGGGCCCCTGTAAGTGGCTCAGATTGTCACCTCAGGGTGTGTCTGTGTTGCGTGGAATTAAATATGGATGCCATGTAGAATTTAAAAATCTCTGTCACAGTTTGTGCAAAGACAGTAACAGATGAGGCAAAATCCGTCAAGACTAACAAACCAGCCAAGCAGTCGTCTATTTAAACCCTCAAAATACATGAGAGGTCGTAAAGATTCCCAAATCAGATCTCTTTCGACTTTTTTATGACCTCTTTCTTGGCAGCGGTGCAGCAGATCAGCTGGAATTTGCGTCGACGCCGCTCTCGGTGATGTGTCATGCAGCAGGTAATATTATGGCCTGTCATTATGACATACACCGGCTCGTAACTTCTTTACGACACTATCTGCTATGTTTCATTGCACACACATCTACCCATGCTAGTGTTGTCACTGATTTCTCCTCAGAACTGTTTGAACAGGCTTGACTGACGTCTCTGTGACTCTCTGCACCTCTATGAATATGAGGAGTTTAAAAATATATATATTTCTGTTGGCTCATGAACTTTAGTGGCCTGATGTTTTTACAGCAGAGCTCCACCCAACTGTCCAGAGGTCTAATCAGACCTGGAACATCTTGTAAGGGCATATAGGGCCTTTAATATGTGATAATGTAGGTTATCTGCCTTATGTTTCTTAGTAAGCAGCGGGTAGCCCTGTTAATTATTGAGAATCAGACTTGATTGACATCGATTAGCTCAGCAAGTTTAAAGATAAAAATACGTCAGTGTGTTTCCCCCCTGTGTTTTAACCCAATTAGCCAAACATTTAAATTCCCTCATTGCATTTTGGGCTAAAATACATTAAAACGTGCGTTTTCTGCTTTGTTGTACGTGCATTTTCTCCTTCAGTCTCTGATCAAGTAGATCATCAGCGGTAACTAATCAGCTGCTTCTTGGAACAAGTATAAGTTTTATGTCATGGAAATTTGATAAGTTATAATTTTATCATGTCACGTCACTGACTTCATTTTACATAACCCACTGAGGGCAGTTAATCATCCGAGTCAGAGCTGCTTTGTTACACAGTTTATTATTTTATTTATTTATTAATTTAATCTGTGGTGGACAAGAAAAGCTTAGAAAGCTTTTATTATCCTTGTTTGATCTTTGAGTTGCCTTCTGGAGATTAAAATTGACCCGACAGCGTGATGGCTGATGAAACCTTGACTGTTGATTATTCACTTTATTGCAGGTTGTGGGTAGAAACAGATTAACTGCACGCACACACGGAAAGAAATAATTTCAACTACTGAATATTTGGCTTTTTTTTTCCTTCAGATCATGATTGTATTTATATTGTAAGTAAGTTTTTTTTCATTCTTTTTTTTTCCTTTTTACAGTGAATAGATATTTATTATCTTGTCTTATTTAACCATGACAGTATCCCTGATCATACATCGTCACATAAGGCAAAGTCCATTTATAAGGCACCATTCAGGCAAAAGGGAATTCAAATATTTTACAGAAGCATGAAGCTTAACAAATAAAAAATAAAACATTAAAAAGACATAAAAAATTACACTTTTAAAGAATAAAAACAAAAAAGGCAACATATAAATTGTTAAAAATGAAAAAGAAATGAAAAGAAATACATATTTTCCTTGCATTCCCCACTTGTGTGTCTCTGACTGTGTTTCCGGAAAAAGCAGTTTTCCAGGACGGTTTATCCGAGGTAAACTGTGGGAAGCTAAAGCCCAGTCAGCTGTTCTCACACCGCTGATATCTGCGAACAATCCGGAGCTGTTTGTTGCAAATAGCTGACAGCTTTTGTGAATGAAGGTTTGTGGGTGAAAGATTATGAGGGATGGTGAAACTGGAATCATTGTTCGTTTCACATCAACAATGAGACACTAAAATTAAACAAACCTCAAACGCCTTAAAGCTGAGATTTCAGCGTTTGCTCTGCGGCTTGGCTCAATATTTCTATTTACTTTTGTATTGTATTTTATCATTGCTTTTTTAAATCTATCGCTCCAGTGCTCTACTGTTCTCCATCTTTGCCTCTGGAGTTGTGAAACTCCCTGATGAAAGTCTGTGGTCGAAGTATGACAAAATTTAGGAGTACTGAACATAAAACTGGGTTAAACTTCTCATGAACTCCAGAATCAAACAGTCTGACTACAGAGAGAAAGTGTTTTCATGCCGGCCTCATGAACCATAACTGTGTCCATGAGAAGTTTTTTAAAAATGTTGCTCATAGTTAAAGACTGAAGTGGGTAAAATATCAGATCATGGAAGGTTTTTTACTAACTTATTGCATGAAATTGAATGAAATGATTGCAGTTTTATTCCTGTGTGACCAAAACAAGCTATTTATCAAGCTGGCAAATGGCTCAAATGACCAACTTCATTAATTAGATTAAATTATGCGTTCTTACCTTTCTATGAATTGTCTAACAGTCACCCAATGTGACTTTTAATAAACAAAAACTGCATCCAAATTTACAGTACAGAGCTGAAAATCTTTCAGTATTAATCTGGAATCAACTGTTTAACTGTATCAGCACTAACCACTGCACTAATAAATGACACAGTTGGTAATGATGATGATGAGTAATGATTGTGTAATAAAACAATATAAGTTTAAGTCTCCCTTTGATTGGAGCGACCTTTACCTGAAGTCCACTGGTGCTCTTCGACCTCATAAAGGCAGGGAGGTCAGTGTTCATGCGCTGCTGCGTGGGTGGTGGTGTGAGAGGACAGTACAAACTGTTTTTGGCCTCATTAAAAAACTATCTGGCTCAGCTTTTGCCCTCAAATTAGACACCAGGTCAACCATATTTAAAATTTAAGAACCAGTTAATTTTGTCAAACATTTACCCCAACAATTTCTTCACAAAAAAGTTTTTACTGATAAATAATCACTTAACAAATGGAATAAAAAGCTACTTGCATAATGTTGCTAGTAGACTTTGCCCATTGCTTTGGTTTAAAGACACCAAATTACTGTTCAAAGGCGAATCAGATATGAAAGAGAGAATATTTGTGACAAGATAAGACGGTGAATCTTCTGATCTGTCCCGATGTCTGAGGTGGAGATCATTAAAAATCAATTAAAATGACACATCAGTATCTCTACATTACTTTGACCTCTGGGTGAACATGTCAACTTTGTGTAATCTTCATAAAAACGAATGAAAAGAATGAAAAAAGTAAGAGCTTTAAAAATAGTGAATTTTTTATTTACAAATATTATAAAGCTTTAAATACTGAGGGATAACATATTTTGAATGCTACATTTAACATTTGATACTTCAATTCATTTTAATCAAAGTTGAAGAAAAAAAAACAAAAGGCCAACATACAGTATTTTACAAAACACATACACTATACAAGTGCAGATCTCCACTTTGCGTGTTTGAGGGCAAATTGAATTAGTTGCTGATCACTTGCTGCCCTTGTTAAGAGGATTGAGGAGCCAGCATGGTGGTTTAAAATGGAGAAAGTAAATGAAATAGCTTTTTTTTTAAAAAAAAAACAAAAACAGTGATTCATAGTGACCACAGAGTTCCTCGAGCTTATAGTCAAAGGTGTGCAACACAAAAAACATGAGGATGATAGGTCCAGTAGTATGTGAGATTAGCTAAAGATATACAGTATATACACCCACAGACACACATGCACACATTACTAAATGTATGATTCCCATGCATTCAATACATGCTACACCACCTATTGTGAGTCTGAACTATAAACTCTAAATATCATGAACATTACATTGCTGGAAACAGCAGGTTTGCAATAATATGTCCAACACGTCTGTTTATAGTTACAGTACAGTGATAGACAGTGTTTCCTGCAGTGCTTAGTACATCAACCAAGAAAGGAGAATCATCAACATACCACAACCTGAGAAGGGATGAACAATAATTTCTGTTCTAAATACATTATTGTGTTTCATTTTGCTTACAGATACAAAATCAGCTCAATGAAGTTAAAGTTGTGATGCAGTGATAACCTTCTCGGTATCAAAATCTTGTGACAAGGCTGGATTATCGTACATCTGCAGACTCTTCCCGCTCCTTACACTTATTTTTTCATCCTCATCCTGCTTTTTGCAGCACTTGCAGCATTTGCAGCAGCAGCAGCAGTGTTTGCTGCAGAAGCCAAAGGCTGAGGTCACCATGGCGTCCCACGGCGCCATCGAGTGAAGGGGCCGCGGCAAAAAGTCCCAGTTGCGGAGGACCACAGGCAGGTAGCGGGGCCAGCGAGACTGCATCACATTTATAATGATAACACAGATAACAAATACAACGATGGGCACGCCGACACCAACCAGGACTTTCCAGCCGGCCAGTGACAGGCCGAAAACGGTCAGAGGTAAAACCAGGAAGCACAGGATTAGGTAGAGGATAGCGAACCAGCGGTATTTGGCTGTACGGTTCCCCAGCCCTCTGGCTAACCTGATGGGTATCCGCATGAAGGGGATCGGATACCAAATCATGATACCGAAGATGTTGAAGAAGAAATGGCAAAGTGCAATCTAGAAAAAAATAAAACACAAAACAAACAGAAATTGCAGTCAGACAAAGTATCACTGTTAGCTCAAAGAAAATATCAAACAACAGGAGCCAACAGTCATGCTAGCAGCTCAGTGAGGCAAAGCTAACATCAACATGCTAACATGGTCACCATTACAATGCTGACATGCTGGTGTTTTCAGCAGGTGTGATATTTACCATGCTAACATGCTATCAGGCTCTGTGGAGCTGTGCTCAGGCACAGCAGTGCTATCACTGAAAAGCTAACATTGACGCTAATGAAATAAACCCTGTATTACTTTTAAGTTGTTCTCCTGTCCTGATTATTCCTCTGTCTGATACCTGAATGCTTGGAGAAACGAAGGATTCAAGGAGATCAAAGTTGAAACTGTTATGAATGTTAGCATAACAAGTTTCATGCCAATCCGATAAATATGTGTTAAGATATATTCACCATAAAAAACGCCAACCACATGATGACGCAAGACTCATTCTCTGAGGACCATTAATGTTTTTGTGAAATTTAAATCGCAGTCCATCTAGAAATTATTGAGATATTTCAGTTTGGACTGGAGTCGTTTACCAACTGAAGGACCATCAATGCCATCCACGGAGCCATGCTGCTAACATGGCTTATTTAACAGGCACAAAAGGGACATTTTCATCGCATCCTACCTGCAGGGACTGGTTCAGTGTTTCACCAGGGCTCGCCATCGCAGCAAGCAAAGCTGTGGTTGTTGTACCAATATTTGAGCCCAGCGTCAGAGGATAGGCTCTCTCGAGACTTATGACACCGATACCTGGTAAAATAAGATGGACAAGATAAGAAACCGTGGTGCCATTTAAAAAAATAAAAGGAAAATACAATGAAATCTCTATGTAAATGATGACTTACCAACAAGAGGAGTTATAGCTGAGGTGAAGACGGAGCTACTCTGAACAATGAAGGTCATCCCTGCTCCAACCAAAATTGCGAGGTAGCCAGTAACCCAGCCGAAGGGGAAGGGGAAGTCTGAAATCAAACAGAAAGACGAGGGGGGAGTAATAAACCGGATACAGTGAGCAAAGCCTGACTGCACACATTAGGACCTTATGACCGCAACAAACAAAGGGTTTCATCAAAGCAGTATTTGTGCCTGAGCTTTCTCTGTCACACAACAGGACCAGCAGACCTGGAGACGAGTCAGAAGCAACAGGGACGCTCTACCTGAGTCGCTCATCAAGCAACATCACCGAGGCAGATGTGCTGACTATCAAACAGGCTGCAGAGAGCATGAAGATGGGAGGTTCTTTTGTTTGTTTTTTACCTGTGTTGAGCACCTTCTTGATGACCACCGCCACCTGTCCCTTCAGCATAGAGTTGAGCAGCTTGACGATGAGGATGAGGCAGGTGCACAGGACGAACAGGGACGCAGCCAGGAGGATGAGCCCCACTCCCAGGTCCGACAAGGTGGTATTGGCAAAGATGTGTTTGCCTGCAATGGACAGTTAAAGAGATGATTGGTGTCAAAAGGCCTTGTATGACAGCCGAAAAAAGCCTCAAGTAGAGGAAAAAACTTTATTAGACAAATTGTGCTGATAAAAAAAAAAGCATTTGTGAGAAAAAAGGGGTCTTTCTCTGTGATTTAGACACAAATTGAGGTGATACATTACTTAAGTTTCTGATCATATTTAAGTGGAAAAGTTAGTGGTTTTGTTTAACTTTTAAAACCAAGCACAGAATTCTTTGAAGAAGTGATCCATTTTATGGTCTTGTGGCTCTCAGGTGCTTCAGAAGGATAGCATGAATAGACCTTTTGAGCAGGTAAGAGGTCAAGGGAGGCTATAAGCTGAGTCACTATTAAGACTCAAAGGTAGTCATTGTCTGGACATCAGAGAGTTTGGATGAAGGAGCTTGTTGTGTCTCGTGTTTCACAGAGCTTCAGGGGATCAGGACACTCTATTTGCTATGCAAAGGTTCCTTTTTTCCACTGATGAAGACATGCTTACATCTCAATATGTTATCGGTTTCAGTAATGTTCTTCTCCATGTAGGTCGAGTTCCCTTCAGTCCAGCAGATGGTATTATTAGGGCAGCTACCCACTGTGACATTCATTAAGGTCTGAGAAAAAAGATCAGAGGCATAAAAACATCCAGTGAGGCTATGACAGTGTTTAAATGATCATTTGCAACATACAACCTTTAATAAAATAACAGATCTTTGAAGTATGATCTAACAAAGGAGTGACTGTGGTCACAATGGGAGCAAGACAATATCAGTCATTAACAAAACAAAGCACAGGTAACCATAAATTATATGTCTTTACTGTTCCTGAGTTATGTTCAGTGTGCAGCAGACTAAAAGTTTATGCATGTGATGCACCTCCTGTTGATTTCTTACCGTGCTGCTGTTTGTTTTGCACCATTCTTTGATCAGACTCATGTTTCTGGCCGTTTCGTCACCCGTGGCAATGAGAGCGATAACATCTTTGTCCAGCTGAGACAACACAAATTTAAACACATTAAAAATGTTAATGTTTCATATTAATTCAGGGTCAAGTAAGACCTTATTATCTCATAAAGAGAAATTTAAGCAGTGCAGGTGCAAACAGTGAACAAAACAATCATCAAGATATAAATACAAATTTATGCAGTCCCCTTGTCCCAAGCAGACTTGTTATGGGATACGCTGACACTGCATGATTCAGAAAGCAAACTCTGCTTATCAGTATGTTGTCTGGATAAGGATTACCATTGCACATAGACCTAAATAAACACACTTTCATCCTGTGTTTATGTAGTGTGCCACTCATTTAACAGTCCAATTAAAGATTTTCTAAACCTGGCTGTTGTTTTTTTTGGCCCCACCCACCTTTTTGATCACACCCTGCAACCTATTTTGGTGTTTTTATTATACAAAACACAAAAATTAGGTCAAACAAACAGGATCCTCTGCAGAACAGCCTGCAAAACATAATGATCCATATTTCTGAATGATTTCAATGTCAACGACTTTACCTGAATAATGGAGTCGGTGAGAGGATCCGTGATGACGTTGAGAAGGTCGGGGGCGTCCTCACCAGTCTGGATTTGGAAGGATTTGATTATAAGGTCTGTGAGCAGGAAAAGAGCATTTGAGACTGCTTCCAACGGCAGAAGAATCAGCACAGACAGCCAGTTAAAGAAGTCATGGACCGTAGCACCAGCAAACGCCCTGGAAGTAAAGGAACATGCTTGTTTGTAGGGTTATTATTCTACTGCAGCTTTATTTTCATCCTAAATGTGTCACAAAATGTCTGAATTACCTGCGGAACTCATTTCGGTCTCCTGCCTGCATCATAGCCACAATGGTGTTAGTGACAGATGTTCCGATGTTGGCGCCCATGATGATCGGCACTGCAGTCTTGACAGTGAGCACTGGAAAATATACGTAGTATTATATGTAATGAATGCAAACATATGCATGCAGCTAACCTGTGTGTGTGTGTGTGTGATGTGTGTTTGTGTATGTGTGTGTACTTACAGTTAGAGGCTACCATGCTGACCACAATGGACGAGGAGGTGCTGGAGCTCTGCACCAGCACTGTGACTAACACCCCGATCACCAGCCCAGCCACAGGGTTGCCCAACACAGCACTGCCCTGGAAGATGTCACCAGCAACTTTACCTGTGAACACACACATTCACACACAAACACACACACACACTCAGGTTGAAAACACAGCACTGCATACACATTACATAAGACCTGGCATTATCAGGTCATTAGAGTAAATGTGCATTCATGGGTGGAGATAAGGACCAAAGACACTCAATGTAACTCTGTGGGTTGATTTTTTTTTTTTTTTTACCTCCAACTAGCTGGAAAGCAGAGCTGAGAACATCCAGCGAGCAAATGAACAGGTACAGAAATGCAACCAGTAGAAGCAACTTCAAAACAGAAAACAGCACTCTTTTAACCTTTCCTCTTGTGTCCAGCTCTGTAAAGAGAAACAAAGCACTGAATCAGAGTCAGGTTTTGTAAAGGTTTCCACTCTGTGAAGGAAGAATGGCGAGTTGCCTCACCTGACCACTTTGGTCCTGTGTTTTTTAGCTCCGGGAGATCCCATGGATCTTCTTCTGGTTTCTCATTCACCAGGTCCACAGTGGAGTAAGTCTGCGGAAG
>JAPZDV010000021.1:23459667-23508685 GCA_029814665.1 Acanthurus lineatus | reverse complement strand
AATACAAATACTATTTCTAATAATAATAAGAATAACTTACCAATTGAACCTTTATTTAATTTTGAAGAATCATTGAGGGCATGCCCTCATTTTCAATGATGTCGTGAGTACACAAAGACAAATTATATATATTTAAACAGAATAATAAACAGCCCAACAGTTACATTCAAAGACAGAGCAGTTATGTATCATGGTTTTAAATGGACCCATTGGAATGAGTGTACATAGTTTTAATGTTTGTTGTAAAGTGTATCATGTAAATGCAGCACAGAAACTAAAGGCAGTTTTTCAAAAATAAATCAATAAAAAAGAAAAAAATAAAGATGATGATGTATTTAAACCTTTCTGGTCAAAGTGAAGGTGCCACAAAAACAGGGACAAAAAAGAATGCAAAAGATTTTAAAAAATGAGGACACAACCAGCGCGTAAAGAAACTAGGAAAATAAAATAGCTGCAATAAAACCTCAACAAAATAAAATGCCGTACAAGCAAAGAGAACAGATTATTAAAAAGGAAACTGGATGCTTATGTAGAGTAAAAACACAATGTTCACTTCCCCTGCAAATGAAACTTTAAAATAAACACATCAAAAAACTCAGCTTTTAACTAAACCTGCAGGCTTAATCAAACAACAAGAAACAACCTATAAATCAATACACAAAGAAAATAAATTGCTAAATACATTAAAAAATGTAAACGTTATTTAAGTTTTACAAAACCTTTAAGTTAAACTTTTTAAAAATAAAATAGCATTTTAAATTAAAGTTTTCTTAATCAATTTCAGCATCGGGACAACTAAAAGTTTTTAAGTTTATTATTTCTGCACAAAGAAAAAACTGCAAAGATCTGAATCTGGATTTGAAAGTAGAATAATGTAAAATTGCACTTGTAATTTTCATTGGTTGAATTTTCAAGATTTTATTTTTTTCTTCATTTTTCTGTCCTTTCCCTCTTTTTTTCTTTTTGCACACGACAACTGAAAATAAAACACTTCAAATTTTTTTCAAACTAATTTAGTTTAAGAAAAGCAGCATCTCTTTAAGTGACAAAAGTTGTTTAAATAGCATAAATTTGTCTGTGATTTTTGTACATTTGTTAAGTATTACATATTTATTAAATTTTTACATTGTCGTACAACATAAAAAAGCTTTAATATCTTTTTTAATAGAAATAAACCACAATGAATTTCATGTATAAACAAATTATATTCTGTTATGAATCATCAAATTTTTTAAACGATTTCTTCAAAAGTTGCATAACTGCACAGCAGTGGGGGTCGACATAGGGTGAAAAGTCTTTAATTATTCTGACATTTAACATTATTAATGACATAAATGCCATCTGAAGCACATCATTGATTAGTGATTAAATCAAGTTTTTATCTTAAGTTACTGGTAATTATATCTGTTTGTGTGGTTGCCCAGAGACTTAAAGCTTTTGTGTAGTTATGACCAATAATATTATGTATGATTTGATTGACTCTTCTTCTGACCTTGACTTCACTACAGTTTGCACAATATTATGACAAGAGTCCAGCCCAACTAAAGACAGTGTTGCACACAGCGAAGTATAAAGGAACATCTTAAAGTAGCTTTATTTCATAATTAACCTAGTTATTTATTGACTAACACTCTAGATTTGATGCAATAGTACTCTACCCATGTGACTTCATGGGACCCGCATATGATGACAAGACCAGCTGAGTCTTACCTTCGACCTTTGGAGTGATGCTTTCATTGTCTCTCCACCCACACACTCATCAAAATACATGTGATACTGGCAATGCAACATATCTTTCCACTTGACCTACTGTAAATGCAGGATCTGTTTGAAAATTTCCACTCCTACATTTATGAAGCCGCTTTCCAAATTCATCCCTGCCTTTTAAAAATTCCTCTTAAATGTTTTTCCTCATGAGGTTTGTTGTGGTATCACCATCAATGATTGCCTACAAGTGCACTGAGTCGATGTCACCTGTCTTCTGTGCAGGAACAGTCCACTGAGTGTCAAATTGTTTGCCCCCATGTTGCATGCTGGGGGCCACCCTGTAGTACTTGGCTGTAAGTAGGACTGCACTGCCTGGAATCCATAAAACCATAAAACTCGGCTGTAAAACTCGTCCAAACTGGTTGAGTCTCTGAAGGTGGTGAGACTGAGCAGCTGAGGTCAAAGTGACACTGAGTAAGGATGGGCAGTCTGTGTTTTTTATAGCTTTGATCATTGTATTCTAAAGAAAAAAATACAAGCACTGTATTTGTGTTTGGTTTTTATAGGAAAATCTATTTTATAAGCATCACAACATCCACCTTGACCTAAATCTACATATGGACAGTCCCATATAAATTAAATTCTGTGACTGTTTCCTTAATAGATTTTTTGTTAACTTTTAACCGAAAATATTATCTTTACCTGACCTGGATCTTAGCTGAACCTGTATATAAAACATTGTGGCATTCTCATGCCCTGAACAGACATTTTTCTAACCTTAATCAAATTGTTGTTGTCGCCTAAACCTGATCTTGAGTCTTGGACTTAAATCCTTGATTCCAGTGTTGCAGTCCTGCCCTTTGTACGCCCAGCAGTCACCTGACCTGACCTCCTCCCAGCGACTCAACTGCAGGTAATAAATGTGGTGTTTTATTCCTTGAAATAAATTTGGTGCAGCAAAAAAAAAAAAAGACCAAAATTTTAAGTTAGTGTCAAAAACCTGAAAACTTCTTACCCATGTACATGAATCCTGTAGTTGGAATTGAATCTAATAATCACCAATTTTTTAATCATCCACTTTGACCTTTTGCATCGTGGAAATCCCCCTTTTTGTTTGTGCTGAAATAAGAGGAAATACCCAACATGTACAGGAAAGTTTGGTTAATTTTTGCAGAAAGCATGCAGCATAATGCCTCTTTGGGTTTTTTATGCTGCCAAAATGTGTCTGTATTTTCTGAAAGGTTAAGTTCCTGTTGTGTTGAATGTGACCCTGCTGCCTCCACATGGACAAAATGTAATATTCGCATACTCTAAGGCAAGACTGCATTATTTTAAAATCAATTTGACAAAGGTATCTACAATACTCACAGAATTGATGAGGTAGAGAAAATTTGACTCTGGAGCGATGTGCTCTCACTGTGAGTTGTGTTACATGTGGTTCATTGTGCAGAGTGTCAGTCTCATAAGCCTCCAGACAAAATGACCCAGGAAGGAAATAATCGTCAATAGTTTAAAAATTTAACATTTGAGCAACTTTTAAGAGTAGCCACTAAGCTTTAATACTGCAACACGAGATGCAGTGTTTTGATAATAATTGATGATAATTTGTTTGTGGTAGCAATTCCAGTTGACCTTTGGTTCTTTTGTTTTCCACTGGTGGCTGTGTTGGACCCAAGTTTTGGCACGTGCAGATGAAAAGATGAGGAGATAAAAGCTGTTGTAGTCAGTCCTTATGACCATTTATTGTAGAAAGTTGGTTTTACAGATAACTTAGGTGGCAAAAAAAAGATTAAACTAGAAACAGTCTGTAGATATGGCCACACGGTCAAAAAACTGTTGCCTTTCTCAGCCACACTTGGATGCTGTGACTGCTGGGTAATATGGTCTTCCCCCCTTGGACTCCACCTTCAGCCTCTCAGGTGTCCACCAGATGGGGTTAGACCCACCTACGGCCATACTGGATCACTCCACACATTCACACACAGACGCCCACTGATGACAAATAAACAAGAAAGTATTAGAATAAACAAAAAGCTCATTTTGGCTCCTACATTGTTACTTAACAGAACACATTTTTTGGAGGAATAATCTTTTTCTTTTCCCTTTTAAATTAATTTAACAACAAAGATTTTGAATGAAATCAGTCATTGTGCTGCCTTATTAGAATAACAAATTGCTTAATCATTTTACTACATTTTTTACTTAATTAATCCTATTTAAAAACATGCTTAATTTTCTTGAGACTAATGTAATGCGTATCATGTGTTGGTTTCGCATCATTGCTCCAAAGAGCACTTTGCCTTATCACCTTATCTTATCTTATCGTATCTGGCTGATGTTCTTTTTTAGAGTCTTTAAGATAAAACTAACTGTAACTAAAACTATACATGACTTTTAACCCAAAACACATGCAGAGATAATGAGCTTCTTCAGCCCAGAGTTATGTGTACAGGGCTTTTCTTTACACTTAATTTGGCTCATACAGCTACTATCAAGAAGACACTGTATGTCACCTGGCAGTCAAATCCTGGAGAATAAAAAGTCCAGTCAGTGCAACTGCTGCTTCTTTTCTGTGAGGTTGCAGTAATGATTGAAGGCAGTTCAAATTCTCTTTATCAGCTCCTCTTCTCTTATCTGGACTATAACAGTTGGACAGTAGGAGAATAAAATTAAAAAAGGTTTTGGACAATGACTTAACCTAATACTATAAAAGTAAATGTTTAATTATGCAACTAATTACAGAGGAATACAGAGGATTTTTTATGGGGTTATTAATATGAGTCATGTGTGTAACATGAGTCCATATATTTTAATTTGTGTTAGAGTTCACTGCAGCCATCACTGCTTTTAAGTCTTTGTAGCCTCTTTTCTGTCCACTAGATGGAGCTGCTGTGATGCTGTCAACACCGAGCAGGTTCCCACATCTTCCAGCAGATGGAGACAAACAAAAGTATAAAGGTTTGAGTTCATGACTGCAGGAAAACTTCACTCATCACTGAGCTCTTTTTATTTCATTTCACACACTTAACATTTGAAAAATATAGAATTTAAAAACATTATGAGCTTTCAAAAGTATCTTCCTGTAAGCATTAATGTCTTGGAGCTGTAACACTGATAATAAAGTGAGGAGTGAAACTGTAGATGTTTTAGTGTTAGATGAAGGATTGATGACTTGGTATGGGATTGAGGTTGATCCAGTGTTTGGCTACACTTCACATAAGTCTAGTAGAACTTTTAAGGTACTTGAATTTGAGTTTTACTGTTCTGCTTCACTGCAATTGTTGTACTGCTTCTCCATCATTTATTTCCTAACTTTGACTACTCAGCAAATTCAGATAAATAATACAAAACAGATTAAACAAATACCCTTATTACTTTAACTTTTGATATTTTAAGTATATTTGATGCTAATACTTTTGTGCTTTTACTTGTAGTTGAGTTCTTCTTTAGTGTGACATTACTACTCTTTAGTAAAAGATCTGAGTGCTGTTTTTAATATTTCTATGCCTTTGTTGCACTGATCAGTTTAAATATAAACCCTTTCAAACGTGATAGAATCAAAGTTGTGAGCTTCTTTTTTTGTGTAGCCCGTGCATTATCATATTTCATCATTTTAAAAGTCTGTTCACACAAATTGGATGTATATTTGTCCAAAGAGGCTTAAAATGCCTCTTTCATGTGATGCAGCGGGCTGCTCAAGGTAACTATGGCAGCAGTTCATCTCATGTGAAGTGCTGCTCTCTGCCTCAGCCTCCACCTGGGTGCATCAGACAGAACGCCCGCCAGCGCCGACACTTGGCCGACCTTGGTGATGATTGATAGGAAATACTGATTCATAAGTCCTCCACGCGCGCTGATGGGCAGCCATTCTTCATTCCTTGTATCACACAACAGGGGGGATGAGATATGAAGTGCTACTATGCATTTTTACAGAGATGGTGACTCTTTCTACACTTTTCTGTCTGCTGATTTTAAGACAAACATGCAGATTTGGTTTGCAGTATTTTGTAATGAAAAATTATGGCTGTTTGTTTTAACATACATGTAGCAATCATTTGACATTAATTGAAATTCAGGTCCAAGGCACACTTGTGTAAAACACACAATTTATTGTATTTCAGCATCTAAATCCCATCAAAAATACAATACTTCTTGTTACTTTCTGATGTTTTTCAGTGATATTAGACATATTGTTCTGTGTCTGACGCTGCCGGGAAATGAACAGAGAAGATGCTGAGACTTTGTACCTCATTAAGTTTTACAATTGATCATCTGGTGTCCAGCAGATCTTAAGTAGCGCAGTAAAAAATATGACTTGTTGATAGAAAAATTGTTTTATTTTACATCAAATATTTTGGATGATCAAATAGTCTATTAATGAAACTACATCACTAAGCCACTCTGTGAAAGCAGAGGAGCATATAATGACGAAAGGCTTCTTCAGTTCATTGCAGACACAAAGGAAGCTGTTCTCATCCTGGATGTATCACCCACCATCCTGACCTAAATGTTCAGAGGAGCTTCAGAGTCTCAATGAGACACAAACAGGGACCCTGTATAAAGAATCCCACTTTGTTCAGGGCAGGTAGTTCAGTTCTGACAGGCACAAGTTGCTTGTTCTGTCACCTCACATATGTTGCATCCTAATACGATGCCTTCACCCACACAGATCAGAAAATCCTTGACATCTATGCCCCTCCAGTCACTGCAACTTGGACACTGTGCTCCACCACAGGCTGCAGAGCTGCTGCAGCTGATTAGGCACAAAACCATGAGCCAAAACACATGCAAATATAGAGAGCAGCACTAAGCAAGTGACTTAAAACTGTTACCACTCAATGCATTTTACTCTTAATTTCTCTGTTACTGCAATTACATTACTTTGTGTATAACTTAGCAGCAAAGTAATTAGAAACTTTGCTTTGCATTTTATATTTAGGCTCATTTTATTTCTCAGTCAAAAGGCCCTTACAACTTAAAAATACACAGTTCTTGATGATTTAAGCAAGCAGCCCTACATTTGGTGAGATTTACCAGCAGCAAGCCGGAGACTTGGACACAGAGTCAAAACTTGGGAGGTGGGTTAAAAATCTTTCACTCAGTGAACAGAATATTTTTCCATCCTGATGGTTTGGATGAGTTTTTGAGGATTCTGAAAGTGATTCTGAGTAAAGGCAGTGTTTTTCAGATGATCTAATAGGTTTTAAGCAGAGGTGGGCTTGAGTTGACTTGGACTTGGACTGATGACTTTAGGCTTGGCTTGGCAAAATCAAAAACACCAATGACTCGTGACTTTACCTTAACTCGATCCTTTGGACCTTAAAATACTTTATATCTTCCCCCAAACCCAAAGATTAATGGTTATGTTATATTCATTTCCCTTTATTTCCAGAAATAACTAACATTAACACTGCTTATTCCCAACGAACTGACAGTTAATCCCCCTGATCCATCATGTTTGAACTTCCAATTAAGTTACAGGAGAGAAACCTAACAGACTAACTTTACCTTGCTGAACACAAGCTGGTAAAGATCATAGTGAAGATAATTTTGTTGGAATGCAAAAGCTTACAGTTGTCAACAAAATACAAATTGCTGTTTAAAAAACAGATGAAACTGCAAAAACTTCGACCCTTGTTTGACGTTTGAAGTTGTTAAAATATTATTAAGTTGAGGTTCTTTTGATGGAATGATGTTACATTTGGTGGAGAGCACATGGTCTTGAGCTGGGACTTGACTCAGGACTCAGGAGTTGTGCAAAGTCTTGCGACTTGCTAAATAATATGCAAGTAATAAAAGATACTTCTGTATGCAACTTTATTTTAAATAAAAAATCGTGGGTAGCCTTTCAACATTGCTGATGCGCTTGCAGTTGATTAAAAAGCTCACAGCTTGATCATACAAAACAAACTCTTCCTATAGCGAAATAATTGTGGGGTTTGTGAAACTGAGAGTAGCTGAGGCAGCAACTCAGGGTGACTGAAGAGGAAAATCAGAGAGGAAGGAGAGGAGGAGAAACTGAGACGAAGGGTTTAGTGTCGTCAGCTGTCTTGGTGTTCGGGGTACTGCGAGAAATAAATTTTCTTCCCTGCGACCACAGAACTGGATAGCTTTGGGCTACCTTCAAGAGAAACAGTCCTGTAACAACTTTCTCTCCTTTAATAACATGTTATACATTCACGAAGGGGCCCACGCTCCTGCTGAATCTGGACCCAATTCTTCACGCCTCGCTCAGACAGTATCCTTTCCTCCTGAGGGAAACTAATATCACTCTCTGGAGAAGCCGGCGTGCATCTATAAATTTCCCCTTTTAGGAAGCAAATCAAATCAGTGTTGCCTCAACAGCTAAATGGCTTTGCTTGTTTTCTCGCCGTGTTAAGATAATTCCCTACACCAGACATTGCATGAAGATTTATGAAGCAGACGCGTATTGTATGTTTGCATAACATGGCAATGACACAACTGTGAATAATTCAGATTAGGGCTGCAAAAGTTACAGCATGCAATGAATTAACCACTGATGCTGTTTACATGAGGTCGCTCAGGTGGGAATTGTCATTTATTATAAGCGAGTGTATAAAACAATAAATTCTATAAAGTTAAACAGTGTGAAAAAGAATCAATGGCAAATTTAAATCATTTTAATATCGTTGTTATTTAAAAAGCAAATATTGCAACTTTATTACAGAACTTTTAGTCACAAAGAGACATTTAAAGTCTTTAAAGAGAAGAAAAAATAGAGACACATTTAGCACCCTTGATAATTTTGCTCGCCTCTTTGTTGAAACTCTTTGCAACTTACAGTGCGTTATGGTAAATAGCTTGTAGTAATAGGTGAGATTGGTCAGAGAAAAAGAGGGTCCTTCTGACATTACCAAAGAGGTGCAGGCTTTAACCCATTTTAGCTGCTAGCTAGCTTGCTCCTCCTGATAAAGAAGAGGAAGAAATATGTACCTCCAGTCTGAGTCAAAGCAGACGCACGAAAACACAGAACATCACATATAACGTTTAGGGTAAAAGAGATTAGCAAATGAAGTTTTGGCTCAAGCACAATCACGAACAACACAAGTTCACCCTTTAAAGACTAAGTAACAACAACTAGGTTGGCTTACTGTTACGACTATCAGCTCTTGAGGGAAGCTAATCAAGCTCATCTGCCTTGAATGCCAGTCGTACAGACAGAAACTGTAAGTTACCCACAAACACAGACACGTTTAGATACTTGAAATTACATTGACACAGGGAATAGGACACATTTTGACAATAAATGCAACACAAATAAGGAGAGGAACTACTGAACTACGGGTTTGCTAGCCTGAAGGTACAACTAATCACAAGCCTACGTTAGCATAACAACATAGCTCAGTAAGTTAACATCTTTCAGTAATATTGCAAAAATCCAAATGAATGATAGTGACATACTGGCTGATTTTATGTTAAACATGATTTATATTTAAATTTTCATAAGATGGAAAGAGTTTACACCTAAACCAGCAACTGTGTGAGGCTCTACTTAGTAATTAGCAGACAGTATCGACATGCTAACATGCTCACAGTGACAATGCTAATGTAATGTGCAGCTGTAATTTGTACCATGTTAGCAGATTTTTGTGTTAGCATGCTAATATTTGGTAAATGGCTAAGCATGAATGTAGCTGAGGCTGAATGGCTTTGATATTAAATTTGCTGGTATTTGGTCAGAAACAAAAGTATTGAACAGAATTAACCTGATGGTGCAAGATGAAAAGTTTGCAGGGCTGAGTTAATATTATTTATCCTCAGGAATGTCTGTTTCAAATTTCAGTTGTTGAGACATTAGAGACGGCTATAGGGTGGTTGAAACAACTCCAGTTGATGTCTGATTTATCAAAAATGACCAATGGAAATTATTGCAGTATTATATTACTGTACATAACATTTTATGGCACAATATATTTAGGTTTTATGATAAAATGGCTGGAAAAAATATTGCTCAGTGTAAAGTTATATGAACTCTTTATATACTGCTTGCATTTATAACCCTTTCAATTTTTTTTCTTTGTAAAAAAAAATTGAAATTCCATCACGACATTGTTCTGCTGAACTACGTAAATGGATATTTCCAAAGAGAAATACAGTTAGCCACAGAAGCGGGTCTGCTCTTTATTCAGTGGTAGCTCAAGACAGAGATAAATTATCCGAGACCAGCCAGCGCCGTTTAAGGCCAAGTATATATCTCCCAAGGTTTTTAGATATGTCAAAAATCTGACTAGTGCAGCCTGGAGACGTAGGAAATGCTGCCAATTAGACCTTTGAAACATAAATCACACTTTAATGCTCTGTCACATCAAGTGGCCAATATTCAGTTTCCAGTCACTGAGAAGCAGAGTATCAGTCATTAATAGGAGGCAAAATATAGGTTGAACAAATGCACAGCACACGCAGCATCTCATGAGTTAGTGCATGATATCACCTTTCACCACAAGAGAGGAAAAATGTGATGCCTGAAAATGATATTATTTGGTTAAAGGCACGCAATATGCTGTACATCTCCCTGTGAATAACAGTTTTTCTGTAAGGGGGGAATTTTTAAAGTATAAAAGGAATAGTTGAACATTTTGAGAACGCTTTCTGGCGTGCATGCTGATAGTTAAATAACATGATTGATAACAAACTGATATGAGGCAACTACCAGAATCTGTTCAGCTTAGTTAAAAATGTGAAGTTTTTTTAAAAAAAACTTTAAATATGGACCTTTTGTAAAGAATGAACAGACTAGATATAAAGTGTTATTTGGTAAGTTTTAAAGGTGCGGCTAGTTTTGATATTTTCAAATGCAGCCAGATAAGTTATTTGTTTTGCAGTTTTGTGCTGAGCCAAGCTAGCTAGCTGCTAGCTCTAGCCTTATATTTCACTGAGCGGTCATCTTCTGAAACACAAGAGAAGTAAAGTGCTGGATTGTCGAAAAAACTGCAAAAAAAGCTAAAATATTTGCCTAAAAGACAGTTCAACATTATGACATATGTGTTTCTTGCTTTCTTTAAAATTAGATAATAAGCTTGATACCATTCTCATATATGTTAAATATGAAGCTACAGTCAGTTAGTTTAGCTCAGCAAAAAGCATAAAGACTGTAAACATAGGAAACAGCTAGACTGACTCTTACCAAAGTTAAAAACAAAACATCTGAAACTACAGAATGAATTATTATACCTTGTTTATATACTTGATACAGAAACTGCAATGTTAAAAGGAGACATCTTAAACACAGCTAAGCAAAATGACTGCTGGATCATTTTGGTTCATATTTCAATTTTTCAAATGTGGGTGAACTTCGGTAAAGAAAACATCTCTTTAGTTAAATATCAAACTATTCCCTTAATGCAAATGTAGTACATTTACATGAGTACTGTGATAATGCACAGCAATACCTGACCATTTGATTTAATTTCATGACCAATCAAATCCATGTCCTTCTCCCATCCCCTCTGGCTGCTTTGGTACCATTCGGTTCCCTTCTGTGTTTGCCAAGGAGAGTTGCTGGTGATGGAGAAGCAAAGTGAAGTTCACCTCAAGGCGCCTGTCAGAGATGATTATGTCTGCAAGGAGCTCTGCACAAAATGTAGCCTTCAGGTAGGTTTTTTAAACATGCAATCCCTGTTTTTCTAACGACTCTCTGCTCTGTTCTGATTGCCGCTCCTCTTCCCAGTCAAAATAGATGAGATGGATTTAATCCAATTATTGTAGCAGATGTTGGTTCTGAGTACTTTTTAAATCATTTACTCAGCCATGAAAAGTTGAATGAATAATCTTTTTTTCAGCAGTGCTCTATTTCACACTTAGCTGCACAGTCTTTCTCTATTTGATGCCGCTTCACTGGTAGTTAAGTGCTTTGTTCAGTGGGACTCTTCCAGCCGGGAAGTGTCCTATTTCAAATTCATTTCTTACACAGAACATAAAGAATTAGAAGCATGTTAAACATTACCGCTGTTATCTCTTCGTTATATATTGAGACGTCACTTTACATTTGGACCAGATTCGGCTGCAGTGCTCAGGTTGGGATCATTTCAGGGTCACCCAGGGCTGTAAACAAATGAAAGGTGATATTTAAACATCTTTGTTGTAAGGTTAAAGTCAGGGTGGAAAAGATTAAAGTCAAATTTGTTTTGGCCTCAAGTGTTTTTTTCCAGCTACAGAATAATGGTGACGTCATTGTAAAAAAGGATAACAACTACAAAGTAAAAGTTTTTGGTTGTCTGTCACTGACCCTCATGCCAACCACATCAAAAACATAGAAGAAGAAAACAGAGCTGTTCTTAACAAAGCAATTACACATTTCGATCACTAGCACTGATAAATAAAGCAAACCTAAAGTCAAATGATCTTGAACTACTCTTAACCAAGCAGCTTTCCCACTCTGTCCAAACTTAACACCTCGGACCCCCGCCGGCCAGTTCAGAAACAGTGAGTTTTTACTGGTAATCGACTCCATTTGGGCACCTTGAGGCTCCCGCGGCGATTCTTTTCAGTTTGATTCATTGCTGCTCAGTTTTTTACCTCCTCTTCCTCCCCTCTCCCCTGCTGCCTTAACTAAAACCTTGTTGGTCAAATTAAAAACAGTTTAGCCTGCTGCACTGGTTCGCATCACAAGCCCATAAACACAAAGTGCTTCGGTCATGTAAGACAGAGGCCCTGTGATTATCTCTGCTCCTTTAACTCACAAATCAAAGAAAGGTTCAGCTTTAGGCCTTGATATGATAGAAGTATTTTATTGAGAAAAGTGAAAACAAGAAGCCAATGTTTTATTGTGGTAACCAACTAAATTCAATCACGTTGAAGAAGCATTTTGAAATATAAAAAGCAGATCTGATTCACTGATTCTGTTACAAAGATGGAAAGATAGGAAAACAAACTTTGACACTGCGACAGGCGAAACTGTGATGACAGATGGAAATAAGTCCCATTGATGAGTGAGATTTAGAAGAAACAGTTTTTGGCACTAACCGTCCAGTGGTTTCTCAAAATGCCACCTGGTTATTGTGCGATTAAATTGAACTGAGCAGATCCATAATTCAGGGTCCGCAACATGAAAAGAAAATCAACATAATGAGGCTTAATCACTAACTTTCTGATGGCTAATGACCCCAAAATTGACTGTCGGGTTAGATTAGACCCCTCAGTGCTTAACACTAACCTACTAGAGCTGAAATGAAATATGCTACTGAATTTTATTTTCAAAGGGAGTTTGCAGAAAAAAAAATCAGAGATGTGAGTAGAAGGATAGTGACAGAGGAACACCAGACCGGGAAACTGAGAGACGGTCCTCCTCTCCCACAGAGGCTAAGGTTTCTCGGCTGTGACTGATACGCACCAGCACCCCTCCATATTTTATAGTTATGCACTGTCATCATGAAGCTCTTGTCCTCTCATAAAGTCTCATATGCTGTTATTAGACCTACTGAAAAACATGCACTTACATTGCAGACTTTGATTCCCCTTTTTGTTATAACTAAATGTTTTAACTTGTAAAAATGCTAGCAACATAGCTCCCAATTAGCAATGCTAGTCACCACTTTGGTTTAGACTGAAATATCTCAACAGTTATTGAGAGATGTGCCATGAAATTTCCTTTAGACATTCATGGTTTTGGTATGACGAACCCTTATGAATCTGATGATCCTCTGACTTTTTCTCCGGCACAATTATGAGGTTGAATTTATCACCATAAAATGTGGCACATACATTTATGTTCCTCTTAGGATGAACTGTAATAACTTTAGCTATTCCAGCACCATCAGCCTCAAATGCACTGTGTTTTAGAGCTAATTAGCAGATGATAGCATCTAAGACAGTGACCACACCAAACATTACACATACTAAATGTTAGAAAGTTAGAAAGTTATCTTGTTGGCATTTGCATTTACTTGTGCCTAAGTGCAACCTCATAAAACTGCTACTAGCATGATTGTGGTCTTGTTTTTTCCATGGTGAGAATTAGAGCCTGGCAACATATCACCATAATAAATACTTTGATATCAGACTAATTATCATGTTAGACTTTGGATATAATTGTATGGTGACAAGGCAGAAATGTTGTCTTTCTTGGGTTAAAAGGCTTCTTGTAAAAGCACCGAGAGTAACTCCTACTTAGAATGTGTTAAGAGGCAAAAACCTAAATGTTAAAATTATTTTCTACCAATTATAGTAACAACATTATCTGCAACATTTCAAACATGTTTGTCACTGTGAGTTTGTACGTTTACGTAGGGATTATTTTGTGCGTTTGTACATCTTTACTGAAATCCTTGCAAGTGGTTAATCATCAGGACATTTTTTTTCCCATTTTGGAAAGTGTTAGGTCCATAATGGGGCCATTGACCAGCAAGAACTCACCTCACACTCCCACTGACACCTGCAACACCCCTGCAAATTGGCAGGCAGCAGTTGTTTAATATACTGAGCTGTGAAGAGTTCATAAATCTCTTGCAACCTGGCTAATAGCAGCTTTGAGACCACTGAAGAGACAAGACCTCTCCAGATACGCAGTTTGTTTTTTTTATTGACAAAATATGATGTTTATTTATCATATTTCCTGATTAGTGAAGGATAAGAATACTGGAATTACTTAATAATGTTATATAATGGCAAGGAAAAATAGTTTAAAAAAATAATGTAAGAACTGACATGATATACGAAGCAATTTGGAAAATGTCAAGCTGTTCCTCATAGAAATATCCTGTGCAGGGCCATATATTTTCTTGCCTGTAAAATTAAAGACTTTTGGTAACCACAAAGTAAAAGTCTGTAACTCTAGATGACCTGGCAGTCACATGGCCGGCAGCACCGACGTGTTAATGAAAGTGACACATACTCAGCTCAACCTGAAACCTGAGTCTTAAACAAATACATACAAATCACTGCCCTGATGTGTCCAACACCGCCTCCACAGTACCTGGTCTCAGAGACGATATGGGAAAAACGCAGTTGCCCCCAGTTCTTGCAGGTAAATACACCTGCATATTTATAATTTTATGCAAACATTATATAAATATTGTCACAAAGTCGTTGACATAAAGTTGGAGCCTGCTGACTGCTGGTGCCTTCAGAAGTTTAAAGCAATACACAAAGAGCTCTCTGTGTAACATGTAAGCATTCACACATGCTCTCACACTCCAACACTATGCACTCAAACACACACACACACACACACACACATATTCATTGTGTTGGAATCTTGCTGCCATTAACGTTATTTGCCATGTTTACAATTTGCAGATATGACTAATTTCATCCTATAAATAACAGACTTTTGATTTCTTCTCTAAATATTTAAATACCTCCAGGTTCGTCTCATGTTTCTCAGGTGGATTTATTTTTAGTATTTGAGAAGAATAGTCTGGGTGCGTCAGGGGTCAGGCCATTTTTTCCAAACAAGCTGAATGTTAGGGACCATGTGCAAGTGATTTCACCGCTCTCTCTGTGTATGCTGGGCTGACAGGGGCTGAGAACTGGGTGGCCCGGCGCTGGTTCCACCACCGTCAACAGGGACCCGAAACAGCTGAAAAAAGAAAAAAGAAGGTGTGCAGGTTGCTGGTTGGCTGTTGTCCTTTCAGAGGTGTTACACAAAACAGCGTTTCATGCTTTCTGCAGACTCAGAAAAGGTTAATCTAAGGACAACCACGCAAAGTTCTTGTTAGCAAGAACATCGATACCACTTGAATATCTATTGGTCAAATATTATTGTACAAGCAGCAGCTGGCTAGCTTATATTAGCATTAAAAGTAAAAACAGGTAATGTATAGCCTATTTATTTCCAAAATTAACGTACCAGCACCTATAAAGCCCCATTAACACAGCCTGTTCAAGGCAGGAATACTGTGTATAAAACATATGAAGCTGGAATTGGACATCATTGTTGTGTTGCCTCTGAACTTTAAGGTGATGTTTTTGTGAAGTACTGAGCTTGAAATCCACTAGATTTTAGGTTGTTTTTGAGTTTGTTTGTTTTTAAGTCGTTAAAAGGGTACATTTTAGACCTCAGGCATTTTTGCACCCTTTTGAGTCACTGATCAGCTACGTCTTATCGTACCAAAAAAACAGGAAAAAAATCAGGGGCAACTGCGGAAAAGGTATCCTCCCACATTAAAACGGCCCCCACCCTTAAAACTTTTGAATCTTATCTTGAAACCCATTTTTACTCCTCAGCTTTTAATTCAGCATAAGAGTTGTCTGGTCACTGTTTGTCTTTTAGTGATTTCCGATTCATTGATTTAATGTTGTCAGTGTGTTTTTATGTATTTTTATAGTGCTTTTATGCAATCTAATTTTTTGTGTTTTTATAATTATCATTTGTTTCTACTATTTTCATTGCCTTTTATCCATTGTTTTTGCAGCACTTTGGTAAACTTGCTGTTTTTAAAAATGTGCTGTATGAATTAAAATTGGGTTGGATTGGAGGAAATTTAAAGACGGCTAGCAGCAGTTAGCAACTTCCTCAAAAATTTTCTTACGCAATGCTGACGTGTTATTTAAAATCACAGACTGTGTAGCGCCCTTGTTTGCATTCAATGTAAAAAAGCAACAAACAAATCAAGGTGTTGTAAATAATGGACTTTATTGTGGCGGTAGGGATAGATCGCCAGGTAAAAAAGGCCCAAAGCCAAATGAAATGAACCCCATGCCGTCAGCATGTGGATTTTTAACCAGTGGAAAATCCAAGGAGTCTGCAAATCAGCCCAGTAAAACCACAACTTGTTGATTACACCCTTTGGTTTTGATGCAGATAAAACAAGATAAGACGTGTTAATTAGTAAGCCATAGAGGTGTTGGTGTGTGGTTTCTGCTTCCTTCAAACAGAGCCAGGATAGCTTTACGCTAACCTAAGCTACGCAGCCTGTTGGCAGTAGCTTTATATTCTTATAAAAAAATCAAATATTACCCAAAATGTCAATCTTTTTCTTTAAAAATGTTAAACTTTCAAAACTGATTGACCTTACCCTGACACGTGTTTCAAAAAGTTAATAGTTCCATGTTTTGAGATGAATCAGTGTTCCTGAACTACCACGGAGAGCAGGTGCAGACCCCCTCTTAGCCCTCTGGAGTCCAGGATGTTGCTGTCTGTCTAATGGCGTCTCTGGTGTTTGTCTGGCTCATCCAGACAGAATTCACATAAGACCTGTTTTGGCCCATTTGTCTCCTTACTGATCCTTTTCAGTCGGATTCCTCTGAGCTTATGTAAGTCTTTGGGTGTGAGGAAAGGAGACTGGAAATTTCCTCAAATCCCTGTGGATGGAGCATGGAGTCATCTGATTAGTGAATGACACGCTGTCGGTCTGGGGAATGTTATGACAGGATCCACATCCTCTTTAGCACTAAGCAGATGTTTCAAATTATACTGAGTATTAATCTTCTCCATAACCAGGGAGGGAATAGGTGTGAACAGCAACTTCCACTAAAACACAGGATTTATTATGATACTTAGAGCGATTCATTTACTAATAGCTGTTCATAGTCCGAGCATTGACATTTACCATCCACCTGTTAAAAAGCACCAGTGTGAGTGAATGACATCACACACTGTTCAGACATATGTGCCCATATACTTTAATGCAAACGTACCGTGTGTTTGTGTGACCTGTTAAAGCTTGAAGGTCTTGAATGATTTCTCTAAGTTGATCCAGAGGGGGGCACTGTCTCAAAAGGCATCAGAATTTACATCACAAACAACTTGTACATCTGTATGTGTTGTTTCTCTTTGACATGTGTTTAAATCTTGTGCAGAATATGTCCTAAAAGTGATGCATCTTATGTAAAATGCATGGTTTTAACTTATCATAAGACAAGTTTAGAGGAAAAAGACTGTCTGGGCCACAATTACCTGACAGCTGAAATGTACTAAAGATGCATACTGATTGTCTTTGTGTAATATTTGCAGCTACCTTATTAAACTAGTGTAATTCTTTAAATTCTAATAACCTTTAAAATGCTCTCAAAAAGTCACTTTTACACATTGCTGTTTAACACAACTTGTTTTAATTTGCAACATAGCAAACACTAATGATGCAACTCCCTAATATTTGGTGGCTAAGAGGAAATTTAATCTCTGAATCACATTTTCTTAATTTATAAGGCTTGAGTTGAGACTTTTTTTGTTTGGCTTTCCATTTTAATGACATTGGTAATAGGAGAAGGTCCAAAGAGGCCTGACCTCATCACAGTTAGCAGCTCCCGTGTTCGTGTGGCTCACATTTGCTGTTTTATTGTCCGTCTGTTCTTGGTTTTTGGCGAAACCGCTTGCACTCACACAAGTGTTCTGAGATCATATTTGGAAGGGAGAGTAACGATCCTCTTGAGCAGCATGTTGAGGATGTAATTGGGATTTTGCTTTCACGTCAGCTGAATTTCAGCAGTTTCTGCAGTGTTTTTTAGGGTTTCCATTTCTTCCTCAGAGCTGATTGTGGTTCCAACACTTGAAACCTAAGAAGGTCACCCTGCTTTTATTCCATCACCATTGCAGGTGGTTGTGAGGACTGGTTAAATACCACAGTGTCCAGTAGATGGTAGTAGTGGGTAGCTCTTAATGAGGTGTCAGCACTGCAGAAGCTGTTTGAATTAGTGTATTCATTTATCAAGGTAACAAGTGATTCAGATACTCTGGTTTTTGAAGGACAAAATGATGTTGCTCTCACAGTTTAATGATCATATTTGGAGCAACTTTCTCCTCAAGAAAGACTTGAAACATGTTCTATTAATTACAGAATACAGTTGCTAAACTGAGGGTGATGACAAGTGTAAAACAAATTGTGACACTACTGTGAGTGGAATAATTTACAAGTGACATGATTTATTAGTAACTGGTATTTGCCGAGTCCTAAAGTCCTGCCTTGAAGAATTATCCCCTCAGCTTTGTAATTTACAACATAAGGGGAAACATTAACAAGCTTACAACATCTTTGCCACAATAGTGATGCAAACTAGGTGTGATTGATCACATTTTAAGAACATTAACAATGTTCCAGCAAGCTAAAGACCCATTTTCTCTGTTTTCTCAGTGGCTGGTCAAACAGGAGCTAACAGTAAAGCGAAAAATGACCCTCTGCTGAGCATTTATCGTTAGGAAAACAAGTGTGCAGCCTATAACTCAACAATTGTTAAGATCAACTTGGTACTAATATAACTGTGTAAAACACTGTATTTCAGTGTAACTCTTTCTGAGTATTTGTGCCCTCTGGCAGTAAAATTTCTTTTCTTAACTTAAATACTTCTGTTAGCTTGACTCTTATTTGCTGCCATTTTTTGTAGTGTAACTCCTAGCATCAATATCACATACCAAACGTAACATAGCCCACTTAAAACCTGAATGAACTGATTTTTTTGGCCACTTGGGGGCAGCAGAAACCAGCTGTAAATACAGGCCTGACGTTATCACCATATAAAGTTGATACAGCAAACCGCTCAAACAACAGTTGCTAATTTTCACATCATGCCTATGCAGAGCAGCATTAGCATTTATATGGAGTTTTTAACTTTTGGCGCCAGATAAATGGGAGTTTGCTAAATTCTTAACTATGTTTGTTTGATAATTGCTAACTTTGATGGTCTGCCAGTACTACAGGAACATTCGTAGATACTGAGGCGTTTTTTGTTGTTGTTTTTCAGTAAAAATGGTATCTTTCTAGAGCTGATTCATCTTTAAGATTCAGGTGATAATTGTCTGTAATTCCACCACTATGATGCTGGTTATCCTAAACATAACCAGTGGGTCCAGTTTTAGTTTATCTTTTTTAGTTTCATGTGAAAATCAATGTAAAAGCATCAAATGTCCGAGAAATTATCGTCTGGTCCACAACTTTGATGCTCCAAACAGGAAAACTGCTCTCTTGCTGATCTCAGTCTTTTTATCTGTGGCTCACCTGTGAACATTCAGATGAAGAACCGAAGAACAGAGGAGTGTTTTCATAAGTTAATGATTTCCTCCGTGAACAAAAACATGCTGACAGGAAAAGTGAATTCTTCATACCTGTTACCACGCACATGCCTTTCAAAGCCCAACTCCGCTAAGGCTCATGTTCTTCCAATTTTCTTTAAAGGCAGCAAATCCAATTGATACTGTTCCTAACTAAGATAAAAGAGCCAGTTGTTTTGGCCTGATGTCATCTCTTACAGTAATGAAATTGTCTCTGTGGGGGCGATCTGGTAAAAGTTTAACACAGATTAAATTTACTGACAGTGTATCTGGATACAAAGATGTTGGTTTAAAATTTCATGGAACAGATGGTCTCTAATGAAAAAGAAAGCCTTTAATATTTAAGATGGTATTCAAACATGTTCAAGCCAGATAAACTTCATGCAGTCTTTGATGGAGTTCCCTAAATTCTTGCCATAGGATAAATATGAGAAGGCAAGAGGAAAAATAAATGTCGAGCATTATAATATAACTTTACTCTTCTTTTTAACTTTTAGTCCTTTAAATATTGTCTGAGCTGCGTGTGTTTGAATGGGTGTGTGTGTTTGTCTGTGGGTGTGGAACCCATGTCTGAATTGTCGACAGGATTGTTTCCAGGAGGTTGTAATGAAACACAGATCATTTCATCGCGGCGTAAACTAATAAAGGAGGACAAACAACGACTCACGAACATAATCAAACCTGACGACAAGTGACAGGCGAGCATTAGCTCCATTTCACAAAATTAACGTTTAACTCTCCGCCAGGGTTTTAAAGTCACATTCGAAATGGCTGTGAGTGGCTCATGGAAGCGATTATGTGGCTGGCCTGTGGCCCTGTGAAGACCCTAACAGAGACATGAGGTCAGAGGTCACGCAGACCATTAGCAGCGTCATTATGGGGTTTCGCTTCACATTTGCATGCTGCAGACAGAACAGAATCAGTGTGAGAGCTAAAACAAAGGCAAGATTAAGGCGCTCAAAGCTGTCAGAAACACTCTGAAGTATGCATGTGAGTGTATGTATGAATGTGTGTGTTCGTGTGTGTGTTGCTTTAAGAGCATTAGCCACTTGCCATCGTCCCCCCCCCACTTCATTAGAGATCTATCTCTGCAGAGAGCAAGCTTTACGTGGCAGCTGAATACATACAATTTATCATAATCCAGTTGATCTCTGAGATGTTTGCTCGAGCTTTAGCGAGCTCGATTTCCCCCCCCCGATAACCCAGTTTGTGGAGGCTTAGATGAGCAACAGAAAGTGATCTTTCGCAAAGAACACTGTGAAATGGCTGCTTTAAAGAGTTCAGGGTTGAGTTACAGTTATCGGCTAACAATAGCGCCATGCAATGTTATGATCCTCTTGATTCCCTCCTGATAATTTCACCAAACAGGAGGCGTGTTTGTGGTGTCCGTCGTCTCAGGAGGTGGTGTTGGTGTAGATTAGGAAGCTGAGGAGCTCTGTTTCATATTCATGGGCTGAGAGGAATTTCACCCGCCTCACTTGTCCACCATTGCTGGTGTATTGTCACATTTTTGAAACACGCACAAACCCGTGCACACGCAGACACACACACACACACACATACATACACACAAAGCCTGTGAAATGGTTTGTGACTCTAATGGCTCTTCCTTTGGGGGCACTTTTAATTGTTTGGTCATCGTCTCCATGCTCAGTGTGTCACAGTCAATAAAGCCACATTAGAGGAGACAGGAGGTGAGGGGTGAGGGGGCCGACACAGGGGGTTAAGACCTTGGCGTGGAGAGAATATAAAGCGACTGAACCCTCCCAGAGTGGCATTCTCCTGCTATCAGAGCTCTACGGAGGACGGGCTGTCACTGTGGCCCATTGTGAGGCCGGTGACTCATTATTACTCAGGGAACAACCTTAAAAAAGTCCCAGGGATTTTCAAAAAGTGGGGACAAACCTCTTGGATTTGCTTCAGCTGATGTGTATGTGAGCATTTGCATGTGTTTACACTGATTTTGAATGAGAATAGACCAAACTGAACCCCAAAAAAAGCATATCCTTCATTTAGCCAAGCAGCTCCAAACATCACGTAACTGCACTGATCAGATATCATTTACCTCCTGCAAACCATATAATTTTTGGTAACCTTTCCTAATGCGTGCAAAAATAACCCAGAGCCTCTTAGGCAGAAAATAAACCAAGCACAGATTTAATTTGGCTCATATGTTGCCCGAAAAGGGCTTTTACATGCATGGCTGCAGCTCTTTATTTGATGTAACTTGCTTTTAAGCTGCTGTCAGTGATAGCCATAACATGTCACCAGAACCTGGGAAGTGTGTGATGGCGGCAGCGATAACCTCGGCCAAAGAGATCCCCGGTCTTAACTGTCACTCTCAGCATCTGCAGACCACCAAGCTAGTCCCGCTGACCTCCCTGTGACCTGCTCCACCTCACTGTCGTGAACTCTGCTCACCACACACCCACCTATCTGTGGGCCTGTATGCCAATCCATCACACACTGCATACTATTACACCCATTAGTTTATGTTCGCCTTGACTCATGTTCATGTTCAGTGTGTTCTTCTTGCTATTAAAAAGTCACAGGATAAATCTAATAGAGAGATTACATAGAAAAACCAACATTAATCCTGTAAATTAAGTGTTAATTTAATTAATGTTCATTTTTAAGGATCTTATTGGATTGCGTTCTACTTTTTTGAATTGTCTGGTTACAAATGTTTATTGTTAAAATTGTTTATCTAAATGTAAAACCTGCTTTTCCACTTTTTTAACATTTACATTTTACAAAACCTTAACTAAACCTTGATTTCTTACCAGCTGACATGCACCAGTAAATCTCAGTTCCCATAACAGGGTCTGTTTAAATAAGAAATAGAAGTGGTTAGATGCTGTTTTTATACATGCTCATCTCTTTTAACACCAACGTCTCAAACCTCAAGTCAAAGTTTAGCTGGTCTCTAATATTGTCCCGTAGCATAGCGGGGCTACTGTTTTACACTGCGACCTTATCTCGCTCAGATAACCTGACTGAAGACAAGCAGACTCAAGTGTCTAGATACAGTATGTACACAGTTATATAAACTATCATGTAGTATTATTTGCAATCACTGCAAAATTATCAGATAACAAATGATTTATCGAAGCAAATGCATATTTATCCTCTAATTAGCATTCAAACTTGCTTACATAGTTATCAAATTAGCAGGAGGCCATTTGTGAAGATAAGGTAGATAAAGATAGAAGATAAAGATAAGGTAAAAAAACTCATTAAGTGTTTCTAACTTAAGCTCACACCCTTGAAATGTCAGACCTGGACTATACTGATTTGCAACAATACAGAATTTTCACTAAAGGTGTTTTCACACTCTTCTACTAAAGGTTGACAATGTCTTTGCAACTCGCTAGAACTAAATTGGACTAGGATAAAATAAAAAACAATGACAGACAGAGAAACCTGAAACCTTCGGCTCATAGTGGACTTGGCAATAAAGAAAGAGTTTGCATTATCACAATCACAAACACTGTTTCAGCCACTGCTAGTAACAAGCTAACAAGCTGAGAAACAACATAAACAAATGAAAGTATTTGCACCAAATGGTGCATGTGTGAAGGTCTAATGATACTGAGCTACTAGGGCTAAAAATCTTGCTTCTGTTCAAACTTTATTTTTTATCTACTTTTACTGTTACTCAAAATCGGATGTGATTGTTTATTCAAATTCAAATCAAATCAAATCAAATCAAATAAACACTGTTGTCCTGAGGGAAATTTGCTGTAGTCAAAAAGTGCTGAGCTACGTACAAGCTTCAAACACACAATGCATAATCGTCACACAGTCAACATAAATTGCTTTGTGAATGAATGCAGGCTGCCACTAGGAGGCCCAAACTGGAACCTTGAATCAACAGAACAGAGAGCAGATTATTGGATTTTACTGGAGCCCCTCCCTGCTTTGTGTCTGAGGACAAGTCTCAGTTGGACACGTAACTCAGAAGTGGTTCTTGGACATGCTGTTCACTCCATATAAATCCTGGTCGTTTTATGAGCCCCTGGTTTACCAAAGCTGTCCCTTTCTTACACACAAGCAGACAAAACATGGCCAAACACAGGCCAGTCAGCTTTCTATTCAGAAGGTCACACACCCTGTCCTCATTTTTAGGCTTCACATGTGTCTTTTGGTCTAAAAAGCAGAAAACAGACTCATTGCATTGACTTCTTTTTCCTCTGTTTAAGTGTTCCTCAGTTCTGTGTTAGAAACTTTAAGAGTCATTAGTGTCTCAGCACAACAGTAAAGCATATCAACAGATTTTAGCACCAACCTGGTGAGTTATGGTGGTTTCGAAGTTAAGAAGCCACAGTTTCAGTTCAGGTCCTTGTCTTGTGTGGCCCATAGTTTAGGACCCACCTGCCAAACTAATTTATGATCTTGTTAAGAGAAACACTGCCCAGGATCTTGAAGGCTGAATTTCTGGCCCCAGCGCTGCTACAGTATTTCACGATTATCAGGCGATCCCTGGCGGTATCATAAAACACCTCATATTACCACGCTTCCCTGTCTGTCTCTGCCGCGGCCATTTTTTTTTTTTTTTTTTACACCCTCTCTGTGGTTGGTCAAAATTTAAGACACTTTTTAGGAGGCCGTTTCTCTTCCAAAACTCAGAACTGGCGTGTGATACATGGTTGATGGAGGGAATGGTCATTAAAATGGGGAGTTGGACTAATTCTCTTGTATTATTATTTGGATATTCTTCAGGTATTTTCAGCTGAATTTTACAAAGATGCCTGTTTCGCTGACAGTAATGCTGAAGCAGAAAGGAGGAAAGAAGTCGCGAAGGGGACTGTCCACAGCAGTGTTTCTCAGAGGAGTGTTTTACTGGCAGGTCTTTCACTAAAGCGTATAATACCGGTGTTGATTTTAGCCGGCTGCAGACGAACAGCAGTTAGCCCAGTCAATGGCACTGTTCAAGGCCTCTCCATCATTTTGTGTGAGCAGAGCTGCGACCAGCTCGTAAAGTTGCTCATAAACTGACACTAACACAGCCGGCTCTGCCCAGATACATAAAGCATCCAAAGCAACACGCACACACACAAACACACACCAGTGACTCAGTATGAACAACAACTCAAAGCCCCTGCAGTTCACTTCACCTGAGCGAGTGCAGTGCAGATGGTTAAACAGGCTTTACACTGATAAACGTCGAACTTATCTGGATTAAAACTTTGTATTAAACTGCTCTTTTTTTTTAAAGTTTTGCACTTACATTGTCATTACTTTATGACCCATGAATCACCCCGAAGTGGTTCGACTGAGAACTGAAAATCAGCATAAAAGAATAAGTGGAGGGCTGAATTAAGACATTTTAAAACCTCTTTTGTGAGATGAAATATTATAATCTTCCAGAGTATGGTGAGATTGACCTGTGAGGCCCTCACTGTATTGAGCGAGGGCTCAATATTAGCTCAAATAATGGCCTTTTCTGAATCAGTTAATCCCGCTATTATCTAAAATAAGAACAACTGGCCGGACCCAGTGACTGCTTGGCTGGGAATCCTTTCTGTGTCTTTGCTTACGGTTTTAATTGTAACAAGCGGAGGAAAGAAAGCAAAAAAAAGACCTAAATCTATTATTCTGATGTCACTTGGGCAAACGTTCCCATCGGAACATCACAGCATCAGATGTCTTTAGGTGCAGATTCCCACCATGATGGCACAGAAACCCGGCCAGGAAAGCCAAAGGCAGGTCTAAAGAGAGACAACCTCATTTTACTGGAAAATTGTTAAATTGAGAAATCTATGAAGCACAAAGATTGCCATCGAATGGAGCGACAAATGGAGCAGACAAAAAGGGGTCAAAGGTTTTTTGTTTTTTTGCACTGAATGGAGGCACAGTGACTGAGGAATGAAGACAGAGCAGCATTTAAGGGCCCACAAAGCTGTGCATTTAAATAAACAGGGTTACGTCCATCTCCTTTGGGCCCAATGAAGTCCATCAAAGGAGATGGTAATGCCCCACTGAATGGACGCAAGGACTCCCAAACTCCCGCCTTTTCACTTCGTGTGAAAGAATGTGACATAATAAACACGACCCGCCCCCACCCCTCCATGAAAAAACAGACATAAACTGAGCTTTAAATATTTTCTACCCTGGAAACAGCTTTAAATCATTACTGGCTTTGCCATGTGGGACGTTTGGCGGCGTGCAGATGTCATTATTTGTTGGAAGTTAATAAGTAATGTTGTGCCCTCAAGTAATACAAACATAAATCCAAGAATCAATACAAGCTAATTGATGAGGGACAGGAGCAGCAACGGAAAATGTGTCAGTTCTGTTGTAGCCAATAAAGTTTTGTCTACACAGCTTCCGGGATGATCAATGTGGTTTCGACTCATCCGTCACTATAATTTATCACAGCATAAGTGGTTTGGGGAGTATTCATATCCTGAATGTATATGACAATAGTGATATTAAAATATTAAAGCTGTTCCTTCATATTTTATCACTTTAGCATTAGCATCAGCTTCTATTTGGCTTAATGTGCCTGGTCACCTGTCGAAGGAGAGACCAATATTTACTCTCTTTCTGAGTTCTTTATTGTTTTCCTGAAGGGAATATTTTACTTATTAGCTGCTAAATGGGGGCTGATCAGTTTGTATGCTGGAAAAGATGCTGATTACAGTGATAATAACACATAAGTAGTGAAGTTGCGCACTATAAGTTAATACAGTTGGCTAAAAGATGCTAAAATGCATTGTGGAGCTGCGATACAACTAACCTCTTTTACATTTAACAGTCATCTGATCCATTGTTGATATAATCATATATATTCATTAGGTAAGAAGTAAAGTATTATAATAGACTATATCTGCAAAAAAAAAAAAAAAAAAAGAGGAGTTGAATATAAAAGTAATCTTGCATAAAGGCCAGTTACATGAGTTTGCAGGTGAACATAAACATCATTATAATGTTGCAGCTGGTTGAGATTTTACCAAGTTTTGATATTTGGTAGTTTAATCTGTAACAGTATGTAAGGTTATAGTACAAGTAAACTTAGTTAAGCAAACTATTTACATGTAGTTCACTACCTGACACCCCTGCTAAAAGGTCAGCGCATTGAAAATAAAACATCATTCAGGCAGGAAAACATTTGACATCTGACTTAATCCTGCAGTCCAAAACGAGCCAGATATCATGAACAATAGAAGGTTTTATGACCCCGAACAGATGTTAGTTTTCCTGCTTATCATCTATTTCTGTTTAAGTGAGCATGCACACACACACACACACACACACAATTGCATGCAGAAAATCTTGTTTACGATGTAGGCTCATATACTGTGGGCCGGTCCAGTCTGGGGACAGGTGTTCCCCGCCAGCTCAGTCCCAGCTGAGCTGCTACATAGACGCAGCTCTTTCACTCGGCAAAGCATCCACATTCCAACTACATTTAATTTTACAAGAGCTCAGGGGCCGCTAGACCCGCTCTGGCTTTGGATCTATGGCGTCTGCGCCTGGATGCACTCCATGGACTCGAGCCTCACATACACACATACAAATACACATGCTATTCTGTGTATATATTGCAGGCCAGGTCCAGTTAGGGCCAAACTGGGTGGCAGCATAGTGCTGCACTTCCACTCAGACATCTGTTCTCTTAACTGTTATCTGCCATCGTGCCCTCAGGTCGTCTCATTTGGCAAGCAGCTTTAAGCTGAGAGGACAGGGGAAACATAATGCTAGGATTCTGTTTAACACTTGCAAAAGTTCAGTTTAATTGGACTCATTTTGCACATTTTTTTACACGGAGTGTCATGGCTTATTTAATCATAAATAGGGTGTGTCTGGATGGGGGTATTTATATCAGATTGTTGAGAGTGCATAGGAGTCTGTAGCATGTTTCTCTCTCTCCTTTCTCTCTGCAGACACAGTATCTCGTGCCCCTGGTTGTCAGCCTTCTCTTCCTCCATATAAATGATTAAAACATTCATTAGTGTTAGGTGATATGGCTGCAGTGGAAAAGGTCTTGGAGAGGAGTGGAGAGAGAGAGAGAGGAGATGGAAAAGAAGACAGGGAGCAGACTGGGTAAAGAGAGGAGGATTGAAAATAAGAAGAGAGGGGAAAAAACAGATTGGGATGTGGGAGGGGTGGAAAAAGAATGGATGGCAGGAAGCAAAAGGGTGGAGAGATCAGTGTGGTGAAACAGCAAAGGGAGAGAGAAGATGGATGAAATACAAGGATTAGAAAGTTAATGTCGATGGCAAAGGATGAGAGAGATCTTTTCTGTTGAGGAAAAAGCTTCATTTCACTTCTGTTGGCGTCCCTTCTTCAAAAATTTAGCTTTTCTACAATTGGATTTCGGTAAACTGTATTATTTCCAGTCTAAAGAGTAAAGGCATGAATTGTCATTAAGAGCAGAACTCAGAGGTCTTGACTCGCGGATATGAGGCTTATTACCGAATCATCTATTACAATCATCTTCTCCAGCCCTCGATTATGAGTGTGACTGTTCCTTAAAGAGCTTCTGGTTAAAACCTGGCTCATTTTCACTCATTCGTTCATGAAACAAGGTGGTCCAGTTAAGATGAGCAAACTGAGGTTTGTTTGCCTGACTACAAAAAATCTACGAAAAAACACGTCTCTAAATAGAGTCTGGTAAACTTTGCCTTCTGTGGTTTTGCCAAGTGTGTGTTTGTGTGTGTGTGTGTGCGCACAAGTGAGGGTGGCCTCCATAAAATCAGATGTTATATCACATCGCAGCAGTGAATATAACCACTACAGTTCATTCCTTTAATCAGTGACTAACAGCAAACTACTTTGAGCCGATGACGCGGTTCGTTTGTATGAGCAGCAGCTTGGCTTCTGCCAGCACCTGTTATCTTTTTACTCTGATAACGTTTTTATCTACATCTGTTCAGAAACACCTGAGTGTTTAACATGGTTCCAAGTCCCAGCAGAGATAAGATACAAAAAGTAAAGGAGCTAACAATAAACTCCTGCATGAGTAATTTAGAAGAGAGTCATTGCAGTTCAGCTGAATATTATTTATTTTTAAATTCCTTTGCCATTAAAAATGCTTATGTAACAGATCCTCTTCTGAAGGGCAGGTAAGTGCACAAAATATGTGGCTCTCTCTGGGGTTATTGATGGGTTTTTGGCTGAAAGTAGAAGAAGATGAGTTATTGTAACATGCATTTGCAGTTTAACCCTTTGAGTGATTCAGCGGAAAAAACTGAAATCAATTACTTTTTAAATATTTCTGTTGGGGGATCATTGAAAAGTCAGCATCGTCTGAGAAAATGGACAGTGTTGCCTTGTGTGCAGTGATCCACAACTTTTGTCTAAAGGGTTCATCAAAGAGGTCAATAAGGACGCAACACGAGGGGAGGGTGTCCCTTCCAACAGCTTGGTGAAAAAGTGGGGTGCTATGTTAAAAAATTGAGAAAGAGATGAATACATGAAGGCCAGTGTTTTCCCAAAATTTTGAATTTTGTTTTACCCAAAAGTTATGGATTTTTTTTATTATTAACTTCAGACTTTCTGCACAATCACAGAGTTAAATAGCACATGCAGATAACAAGAGTTGTAAACTCAGGTCAGTCAACTTTAGGCCACTGACTCGATCACCTTTTACATTTTACAGTGTAGCAGCGAGGATGGAAATGTGAGCCTGTTGAATCAAAAACTGCAATTTTGTTAAGACATTCAGTGTTACCAGAGGATAAATCCATTGGAGATTTTTTAAATTTTCCTTTTTTTTTACTGTTGAGATGTTTGCTTTTTAGTAAAATGTCATGACAACACACTGACGTCCATCCACGCTGCCCTCAGGATGGACTGTGATAACTTTACTGATCCCTTAAGTTTTCAGCAAGCGTCATCTTGAGTTCAAAATTGCAGTTTGTCCAGTCGTGCGGTTATGAAAAAGCCTGATGCATTAGATGTAAATATAAGCCTGCCCTTCAGGGACTTATTCAGTTGGTATTCTCCCCTCCTTCTATCTCCGAAATGTACCGGTTTTGCAGGGACATTGTCACTGCACCCGCGGCCCAGCATCACCCCAACAACACTGTGCTTGTTTTAATGAAATACCAACAAGCCAAAGCATTTTTTCCCTTCTGGCATAATGAGACTGTGTGCAGACAGACCTTCCTCCAGCGGTTACACGGTGCTGTGGAGGTTGGACTGCCTATGCGTGACTAAGAACAAAATATTTGTGTTTATTGATAAGCATGTCTGAACTAAGATGGTGACACAGCAGTGAACTTCTGTATGTATGCAGTCGACTGGCGGGCATTTAGCGGTGAGTCACGGCATCGACTGGAGCTGAGAGCGAAGGTTGAAAAACAAAGCAGAAACTGAAATGACACTGAACTTGGATGATATGTTTTTCTCTTAGATAACATGTATCTACCTACATATTACCATCTATCAACACACTGTTGATAGATCTGCCGTCTGTAATGGCCCGGCCTGTTTGAAATATGACTCAGATATGACAGATATGAGCACCCTTGACACCATTAACCCAAGAGCTGTCATTATATAAGACGGGATACATACTTTCACATTCAACATGCCACGGTTAGCCTCAGGGCATCTCTGTATCGAGGTCCCGCTCCTCCCCACACACTCATTATAGCCGAGCAGCCGCCCTTGATAAAGCGCTGGAATGTATTGTTTAGATCCACTCCCAACCGTCACCTCTCAGCTCCGGGTTTCGTGTAGTTATTAGCGGTTTACCGCATTATTAATGCTTGTTGATGGTTTCTCGCTGTCTCGTAGACGATGGCTGGGTGGATCTTTACATTTCCGTCCTTCTTGAGGAACAGTTACAAAAAAAAAAAAAAAACTGCATGTGCAGCATACCAGATGTGGGGGGGTGAGACAGAGGCAAAAAGGAGGCGATGCTATCTAAAATGTGCAGAGTGAGCGATTTCCCGTCTCTTCAGTTTTTGACAAAGGAAAGCAATTAACAAGTAGTGAAGAGGCTAATACTTCTCATTACAGACCTTTGACAGCCTTAGTGCCACACAAAAGGAGAAATTACACTGGAGTGGATAAAGAGATGCCATAAATGTGAACTTTAGCTATAGGATGTGGTGATTTTACATCTGTCTATGGACCTACTACAGATTAACTGTAGACCATCAGCTATCTGCAGAGGGCCAACAAAAGAAAATGCACACCTGTTATATATAATGCAATCCAGCACAATATCTATGCAATTAATTGCACTTTTGTGGACTTTATTGTTCTGTTTCTGTGCAGCCGACTGTTGTGGTTGCAAGAATTATTATTTTTTTAAGTCCTTATGTCCAATGTGGTAGAGCTGATATCTCAGGAACTTCTGGTACAAACTTTAACTTTGATTTTTGAGTGAATTTGGTTCCTTTTTTGACTCAGAAACATAATTTTTGCACTTAATTTGAGAATTCGTAAGCTTGTTATGAGAAATTTTCACACAAATGTTTAATGGGACGAAATGATGAGGTGATGACGTTTTATATACAAAAGGTCAAAGGTCATCTTCACTGTGACATCATAATGTTCTGCAAAAACTCTTTTCTGGCCTTTATTTAACACCCTTACTCTATACACTCTTGCACACTATTGTACACTGTAGACCAGTGTGCTTCATATAAGCTTTATTTTCTGACTGACTGTTTCAAAAACAAACTGCTTCCAACTGAGCAGCTGGAAATCCAACAATGAATCTTCTCAATGCTATCAATAAAACAATTTCTGGCAATGTAGGTAAACACATGACACTCAGCATGAATAGTTGTAATAAAATATCTCAGTGGGTAACAAGTAGCAGGCCTCGTCTGCTGTTTCACCACTGACACAGCCTGAACAGCTGCCTCATTCATTGTCCCACTGTTGTTCATGCAACCACAAACTGCAACAATAGCAGGGCTGAAGCAGAGGAATGTCACACACTAATACACACTCGCCTTGAAGTGTACACATGGAAAAAAAAAAGAGAAGTCTTAGGAGGAAAAATGTCTCACCTCAGCAACAGGATAGTAAAGAGAAGTTTAGTGCTGTGACCTAAAGAAAACCTTTTCCATTAAGTAGAACAGCCAGATGTGTTTGTTAGTTTGTTAGTTTGAGGATAAACACGGGGTTAAAAATGCAGTTTACACATTTTTTTACTGTGAAGTCATGGATCATAGAACACAGCATTTACAAATGAAAATAAAAGACAAATAACTTGTCGGCTATTGGTGATTTTAACCTTTCAATGTGAAGTTTTCATCTCTTTAACTTTCTTCTAGAGGAAGAAATACTGAGATCCTGTACTTTGGTAAAGTAGCAATACCTGCAATTTTTACTAGAGTAAATGTCTAAAAGTATTACCGTGAAAATGGCCTGAAAGTACCAAAAGTAAAAGTACCCACTCATTAGAATGGAATATTACAAAATTTGATTATAGGATAGTAATTATTAATGCATTAATGTATTCGTTACATCAATGTTGAAGCTGTCAGAGGTGATTTAACTTCATTTAGTTTAATTTTAGGTGATTTTCTGCTTTGTAGCTTGTAAGTTTCCCTCAATCAATTAAATCTGATATTAATCTGTAATATATTATTAATTACTTTTTAAAATTTTTAAGTACATCTGCAAAGGAACTAGTGACTAGTGACTAAATCCCAAATTTTTCCAGCAGGAAACCCAAAGAAATTATTGTTTCCAGGGGTCAAACTTAAAAAAATAAATCATAAATCATCATGACATCTAAATTAATACATGAAATACTTATAAAGAGCACTAAAAACTGAATTGAATTTGTGTATAAAATATATTTTTCATCGTAAAACCATGTAGATTCTACGTATGGTTATTGTCAGCGAAGTTTGAAGTAGCATGAAAAGCAATACTCAAGTACAATACTTCAAAGTTGTACTTAAGTGCAGTACTTGAATAAATGTAGTTAGTTACTTTCCACCCTCGCTTGCTTCTCTCCAGGACTTTTTGGATTCCTGTCAGACTCCGTGAGCAGGATCCGGAGTTCTTTCCAGAGGTCTCTCCGAAACTCCAGCTCATCCATCACTCTGATCTGTATTACGGAGCTAGCTCCCTGCCGTGGTCAAGGACCGTGATAACAAGACAGCGCAGAAACAGATGTGTGTAAAGGTGAGCTGGGTGAGCGCTGCACATAGACAAGGTGAGAAAACACCTTTATTTATCACGAAGGTTTTCATGAACGAAAAAAAAAGGACTTTTGAAGTTTAGGGTTGAAGTAGTAGAAGGGCAGTCCCCAGACACACCGCGAAGCTTAACTACAATTACATTCAGCAAACCCCACCCACTCCGGATTTGACTTATAGCACGAACGGTGTTTAATCACGGAGTAATGACCCTCAGGTTGTCTGTCATCTTTGCTTTGGCACAGTCACGCTTTTCAGGCCAATTCACAGCTGGGAACTCCTGGCTCACCTCTTTACCCTCTGCTTAATTTATCTATTTCCTTTGAGAACACAGGACATCTCTACTTGTTTTTTTTTTTTGTTTTTTTTTTTTTTGGAGTGTTACCTCACAAAGATCTACGAACTCTGGGACGAGCAGTTGTTTGTGTTCTCAGGTTGTGCGACCCTATTGTCTCCCTTGTGTTTTCACTGCTGTCAGGAGGGAAGTGTGATAAAGTTGCCTTTTCTTTCCCTGTTTCTATGTTTGACTGTCTCCGTAGCTGGTTGGTTGCGGGGGTGGGGGTGGGGGGGCTCCGGGCACACAGGCGATTGTTTTACGCGAGGTTACAGGAAGGTCAGATCCAAAATCAATGAGGAAACAGCTCTGCAGCTCTGAACTCTATTTCTGCCAAGCAGGATCCTCTGAGAGGAGCCGGGATATCAGGAACCCCAAATGGGAGGATCGTTAACATGACAGATAGAGGGAAGAGGAGGGATGAGAGGAAAAGAAAGGGGAGAGCAGTTACTCGTGTGAAACGTGAAACGCGCAGGTGTAATGGAAGTCTGGTGTTTTATTGAAAACATTCTCGATGCTAAGCAGAATTTTATCCCCTGGATCCGTTTCCCACGTGAGAGTTCACTCACTGGATGTGAGGGGAAAAAAAGAACACTGCAAGCAGAAAACGACTGAAGAACCGAAAAATGTTTTTGCTTTGTAATGATAAGGCCAAATAGGAGATATCCAAATAAAAATGGTACAAATAAAACAGCACAAACACAATAGTAAACACATTTTTTAATTTATATTCAAATGGCAGTTTCATTGGGGGGGGACGTGGCTTCTTTTAGAAGATGTTTAAGTAATTTTGTAGAAAAAGCGCCACTCGACGTAATAATGTCCCAGTGCCTTATAGGAAACCTCAGGGGGTTAACTTTAATGTTTCCTCCCCGCTTTGCTTCCTTGGAGCAGAGCGGATATTACAGATTGGAAGCATATAGTGAGTTTATAACCTCTCACACTGATTATGAACAGTGTGAGCACTCGGCTGTCTAGTTATTTTGTTCAGTGAGGCCGATCCAGGAAGTTAAGGCACTGCAGAGCCTACCGGGTTTGGTTCAACCACATTGCTCCTGACTAACAGAGCAGCCTCTGGTGCTGCTCTCAACAGTCATAAATAGCTTTCCTACATAGTGGTTCATTAGGCCTGAAGTCCTTTAAAGCAATAGTTAGGCATTATGTGAGATAACTTACTTGCTAACTTGCAGAGAGTTAGAGGATTAATAAGACTGATACTGCTCTGTATCTGCGAGTTAGCTTAGAACAAAGACTGGAAACAGAAAAACAATTAGCCTAGAATTTTCCAAAGATAAAAAAATCAAACAAACATGATGCTGTGTAATAAGCAAACTTAAAGGCACGGGCATCTGAGAGTGCAATCTCAAAATGTCACCCATCCCTGCAGTAACGGATGTTTTGGCACCTTGGAGGCAGTGAAAACAAGCTGATGCAACACTGACAAAACCCTACAAGTTGATGCGGTTGTCGCTATCTTGTTGCTAAACAGTTGTCTATTTACACACCCAGCAGATGTCAGTAACATTAGCATTCATTTAGAGTCTTGTTTTTTGAACCACTAATGATCGTAGGTTAGATATAAGCACAATTTTAGGACACACTGCTGAAGACAGACTGCTTAGTCCTGTGATTCACTGTTATCTGTGTGTGTGTGTGGAGGCTTTAACAGTTGTAGCTAGGATTTACATAAAATGTACACTCTACAAAAATATGAATGCCACTTTCTGAAATGTTTCTATAGCTATGTAGCACATTTTTTGTCACTTTAAGTCTGTTATAATGTGAAATTTAGTGTCACACTGTGGATTCGAGTCAGATGACATTTATGGAAATGTGTGTTTGAAGTTTCTTTGTGGTCATCCAGACAGCGTGCAGATGATTCTTTGAATTTATTCAGTGGTGTTGAGACTGCCCTCGAGAAAACTTCAATTACAGTAGATTGTTCTGGTGGCGTTTCAGTTTAGTGCGAGTGGTTTGGCTGAAACAGCAAAGCAAAGGCTGTGTGATGCGTGTTTAGTAAGTTCTGACACGGTCCAGATCTCAGTTGATCCTTCTTTATTGAATAAGCACATGTCTTTGGGGACAAAAAGATTGATGCTGCTCCCGCTGAACTCTGGGATATCCTTGTCTTTGGCTGGGCAAGTTTTCGGGGTTTGTGGGTAATGGGGGGAAACCACTTCCCTTGCTTGTTAAACAAGACCATTAAAAGGCATTATGAGCTGCCCTCTGGAAAGACTTTTGCGTGTCATTGCTTGCATCTGTTCGAGGGTGTTTCTGGGCTCTCTTGTTTCTTTTGATTATTTCAAAATATAATAATTCTTCTCCAAAGTGTCGGAAAAACCAGTGGAAACACTGAAGCAAAGACGAGGGGGAGCCCCTTGTGACATGAGACGACATATATCAGACAATTAAATTAATGTAAAGCTTCATCCAGTCGTTTTTTTCAAACCTCAACTATCAAATTTTTCTCATTGATTTTGATAGCATGCAGCAGGACGGCAAGAAAAAATATGTTTCATTTAGCCTTAAAACGTGGATGTATAACCTTATCAAACGGTGGAAAGCAATGATCGAAACTGACACATTTCTAAGAAGAACTTCAAAGCTTTTTTTTCTGCTTACATGCAGAACATCCCATGATCTGAGCCATCCTAAGCCATGTCAGACCCTCAAACTATAATCCCATGTTTTCCAGTTTGCAGGATTAAGGTTCAAGTGGTTGGGAGGGGTTCGATGGTGTCACGATGCTGCTCCTTTATGGTCAAGCACTTTGGACAAAGTTACTTCAGCCTGTTTTACTTATAAGTCCATTTTTCAGTTTGTGTGAAAAGTCTCCTGCTTTTGGTTATTACTTTCTTAGTTTCAATTTTGCATTTGCACAATCATGTTGGAAGGAATTCTTTGCTCAGTGAAAGCCACAAGTTCATTTGTTTCCAGGTCAAATCTACTGTGTCTTCTTCAACAACAAATCAACTGTTTAAAACACTCTTTCAGTCTTAAATAAACTATGCAGTTTATTAACTACATAACATTTATAGTCATAGTTGTGAAAAGAAGTAAACTAAAGACAATTTTAACAGGATAAAGAAAAAAGAGTTAGAATAATGTCATCTTATTAAGATTATATTAGGAAAAAGAAATCTCTTTGCATCTAACAAACATCAACATGAACATCTCAGCTTTTCTTTTATTATTTAGTGTCTGTGGTTCATTACAGTTTTGTCACTGTGTCTTTTAAACAGGCTGATGAACTTCACATACCGAAGGATGCCAGCAAGAGTCTACTGTCGCTGCTAACACCGGCAACAGATGTTATTGCATTAATGCCAGTGTGAATTTTAAAAATCATGTATGCAATTATGAATTTCTCTTATGTAACTTAAGTAAAAAATCATGCAAAATCAAATTTGATTGAGACTGAATAATGGGATAATAATCAATAATAATCAAACACCATTAGAACTTGCAATTTTATTTTAGACTTCAGCATGAAAACTTTATCCGTCTTAAACCTTCTAAACTGGAGTTATTCACGCCGTGCTGTCAACAAACAACTGATGCTACTCGGTTTATTCAAATAATTGGAAAGATTAACAAGCACACATGTATGCAGGACTTAAACTAACGCTTATGCATTAAAGAGCATTTGTGTGTGAATGGATCCATTGCTCCTCCCCAGTTTCTTTACTGGGGGACAACATCAGTCTGCCAGATAACCACAAAGCAACTGGTGCATGTATAATAACAGCAGTATATTGATTTCAAATGAACATGGCTTTGGATTGTGTGTCGTTACCGCAAAATATAAACGTTTATCCATATATACGATATGATTTCCACTTTACGTGCAAAGTCTTTCCCTCCACTAGTATTTTTTTTGTTCTATCTGTCCATCAAATAAAGGTCATTTAGAAAAAAAAAATCTGGGACACATTGTGGTTTATGGACTTGGCTGTACAGCGGGACTTGAATTCTTGGACAACTTCTGTATGGGCTTAACCCAACGGCCTTCAGAACTATCAGGAACCCTGGAACTAAGTTCAAGCTGCGGGTCTGGCACGCAGTGGAAAAAAGGGGGTTAATGTGATTAAGGTCGCGTCTGAATAGAGACTTCCCAGTTAGAACTTAGAAAGGAGGAGGATTAGATTTGTCAAATGCACAGAGGAGCCCTGACTGTGGCTGTGCACACTTCACTGCTCCGGAGGAATCCGTGAAGCGAGTGTGTCTGCGCTGTTTGGGATGTTCATTAGACGAAGTAATATGAGGGCAGTGTCAGCTGGAGAGGTAATGGGCTCAATTCCCAGAAATAACACACCCGTGCACATGAATATTACCAGGATGTATAAAAGAGAAAAAAGTGCTCCAAACACAGAGGATGTAATTTAATTTGTGTTGTGCAGCCGGCGCCCGGTGAGTGAGGGTCATTAAGTATTCATGTTAACAGGGAATCAGGACTGGCATTGCTTCCTCTCTCTTCCTCCCTCTTCCTCTTCCACTACACCACCATTCCAGTGGCAGTGGATGGCCCTCTTATTAGGTCAGCTGAAAGTGGAAAATTAGCACAATTCCCCCGGGCTGGGATTTATCCCACATCTCTTCCAATTAGCTTCCTGAGCTTCTGGAGATAATTGCAGTGTACAGTGCAGAGACAGGAGCTCCCACAACCTTGCTGCTTCTGCTGCTGCTGCTTCTGCATTCCTGTCTCCATTCCACAGACAGTCATGCACTTCCTCACAGAGAAAAACAGAAACTTAGGGAACAGAGAGAGTAACTACAGGATCAGCATCCCATCTCTCCTGGTTAATCCATCTTGGAGGCGGTTCCATCCCTTGAGCCCGGTTTCTGTTAAGTACTCACATACACAAGCAAGAGTTTGGAGTTGGGAGAAGTTTTGCATGTGTTGTCATTTATAGCACTATCATCTTAATAACGGGGAGGGATTAGCGCCATTGCCTTTTGATCCTATAATCCGCACTCCTCAAAATCCTAAACTTTATCGGCTTGCCTCTCTGCTGGACCCGCTGATCTGCTGGGAAAGACAGAAATTGACCTCAAATGAGGCGCTGTCCTGTGAAATCTCCGACAGGTGACAGCAGTAATTCAAGGCAGAGAAGAGAACAGTTGGCCTAATGTGGCCATTGGAAATGAGCCTGTTGGCTCATATGAGGCTGTCGTCAAGGGAGATTAAAGGACTTCATAAATATGCCCTACCATTTTGCAGCGCCGTATATCACCGTGCCGCATTAATCAGCGCTGCCCATCCATGGCGCAGTAATTGCATCTGAAGATGAAAGCTGAGGAACTTCATCTTTCCACCTGCACCATACATCGCATGGTGGACTTGTCACATATGATTCATGTTAAATATGGAAACAACAGTGCATATATCCCCTTTCCAGCACACATACATGCAAAAATAAAACAGATCACAGTTAGAAACCTTGTTTACTCATTAGAGGTTATCATTAAGTACCACTTGGAACGACATTAATGTTAGCTTAATTAATATATCATAGTTTGTAACTCTTTTTTAAATAATTTTGTTGATGTCACAATTCATTTTGTTATTAAAAAGCAACTCTTGCTTCCAGTGTTGGAGAGCAACAATCAATTAACTCTGGACAGTAAAAAAAAACTTTAAAAGGACAGAGAAAAGACTTAAGTTACAGCATCCAGAGTGACGACCGGTAATACAACTAGCTTCATTACCACGACATGGACTCCTTCCCATCGTTTCCTCAGGATTGATGTTCCACTTTCATTTACGGGCCTCCTTTCTCCACCACCACCATCACCGTGCTTTACATAGAGAGGGAGTAGGTTCATTTCAGTGTCTGAGAGCAGCAGCTCGTGATCGCACACTGGAACTAATTAACAAGCTAGGCCTCCGTTTATGTTAAGCAATGTTTGAGAGCGGAGAACGACAGGAACTTAATTACATGGTGCTGGAGACAAGAATAGCCGCTAAAGGTTTCAGCTGCAACGTGTGCAGGGTTGCGGTGGCTTGTAGCTTTGTGAGGCTCTCGGCTGAGGCTCTCACACTCGCACGTGTTGTCACTGAGTGGATATTAAAGCCGTGTGTCACATTGTTTCTCTCTATGATTTGCGAGTATCGTATTTCTTGTGGGACATGTGCAGGGTGAAGTACATACAGTAGATTAATACCCGTCTTCTTTCATCTGCATTCATAAGCAGAATGACCAAAGAGGTTCAACGTTGTATAGACTTGACTCTTAGCTAAGAATAAAAATAAAGACTGTTTTTTTTTGTCTTTTTTTTAATTGTGAGTGTGTTTTTACAAGAAAATGTGTGTATTTTTCTGTTACGACTCTCTTTGTCTCGACTGTCTGCACGTGTGATTGTGTTTCATGCTTTTGTATCTGTACAGCGTGTAAATCAACTGTGCAATATGTTTTTCAGAAATGGGTGGTGTTAAAAAATTAAAATTAAAATTTGATAATTACTTTACAGTTACTAATCCCAGTAACTCTCTGTCACTTAAACCTGGGGTTAAAGGTTGCCTTGTTTGCTGTCTGACAGGTAGTTTAATGGAAAGTTAAATTCAGTTTAGCTCTTCTATGTTAAGTTTACAAGGTGGTCTTGTATGTGTCAGCTGGAGGTGTGGTAAACCAGGTAGCCTTTAGCAAAGTTTATAACTAAGGTAGCTTCAAAGTTGTCTTATTAAAATGTTGTGCATTCTGAGGTGACTTGCTAACAAAAGGTACCAGGAACCCAACATTTCAAATAAACTCAATTTATCCCAAGTTGATGGAAGGTAAACCTGCAGCTTCACTACCATAAGGGTTAGTGTTAAGCTAGCTAGCTGTAGATGATCAATAAATATATTCAAAATATAGTTTGACTGCTTTTTAAACAACAATCTTCACCTGGTGTGAACAGCAGGACCCCCTCAGGTTACGAGGAATGTCTGTTACCCTAAAAAGAGGACCTGAGCGGTTCACAGGAAGCGAGAGCGAGGTCAGCTCGAGGAGCCTTCTAGAAAATGTAGCTGCCATAAAACAAAGCGTGCACTTGAAATACTTTACTGATGGATTTACAAACTTCAGGCCGGAGAAAAGGAAGTTTGGTTTATTTGAGATGCTTTTTTTTTTGGATGCAATATACACATGAAAAAAGAGGTTCTGGTGTTTTGGGACTACAAAAGGGAGGAATGAGACCTTCAGGCCGGTTAAGAAGTAAGTACAACGAAGGGTCCAATGAAGAACTGCAAGCTTCCTTTTATCATCTTATGCTTTAGCCACAAAGCCCCAGAGTTCATTAAGCATGAATGTGACTCCCTGCACCTTTGCTTTCTTGCATAACTACTGTTAGAGAAATGTTTTGCAACCATTCTTATAAATTCAGAGTAACAGTGGTTTCTCTGAGCTTCCAGAGTTGCTGCTGAAAACCTGAGATGGTCTCTATTTCCTGGGATTCCTGGAATGTGCATCACATTTATTAGATCAGCATTAATTTCTGTAAATATTGTAAATATTTGAAATAAATATTTTTGATCTTTTGTGTCTTCATTAAGAAAAGCAAGTGCTACTTTGAACACGAGGTGAACATCACTATGAACATGCTGCAGCCTGAGAGACGATGCTGACAGTTTGATCTTCTTGTGGAAAGATTTCTGTAACTTTAGACCAGCACATCCAATGAAAAGCATATACACAGGTTTATTTTAAAGATGTTTATATGGGTAATATAATGCATAATAAAACAGGATGCCATCGCTGTGATTTATATTTGGCAGTAAACGTGAGACCTGTTCATGACAAATATGGACTCGGTTTATGCCAAAGTATGTGGAAACCTTCAGTCCGTCACGTGGACTTGTTAGTCCAGCACATTAAGCTCTTTATTTATGATGCTGGACTCCAAAGTTTCAGTGATCGCCAGGACTTCACCTGTCTTTCTGGGTTCAGCAGGAAGCTTCGGATCAAACTGACTCACCTCTGAAAAGAAAGAAAATGATTGCTGGTGACGACAGCTCGGTTTCATGAGAATGCGCAGGGAGGAAGAGGAGGAGGAGGAGGAGGGAAGAAGTCGAATTTGTAAGAAAACAGCAATGTTCTTCAGCTCGGGAAGGGCGGTCAGCTTCTCCTCCTACTTACCCTCACAATAACCATTCTGCAAAAGTGGCTGCCAAAGCCACAGCTCTTATAGAGGAAAACCGTGACCAGCTGTGACGCAGCTGCCTACACTTGACACTCCTGCATCACTGAATTATTGCATTCAGTGTGGTGTCTTGACTGGGGCGTTCAAGCCTTGATATATTCATTTGCGGCGGAGCTTGGTCAAAGTCCCTATCTATTATCTGACACCCTTTTACCTAGGCGTTACGCTGTGACCATGGAACAGTGAGCAGCATTGTTTAGCATTACGTGATCCGTGCCCACGTAGGGCTGTCAACAGGAAACCACATGGAATTCCCCCGTACTTTGGTAAATGTCATGTCTGAAAACGGAAAACTTACAGACATGACTTATACTCTTTTGCAGGCTACTGTGTGGATTTGTTGTTGTGGTGGCATTCGGGTCCAAGCTGCACAGGATGTGATGCATATTTTTGTCAACCAGTGATCAGCGACCAATCTAATTACACACTAATCAATCAAGTGTAATGAGTCCGTGCCTGGCCGGGCGTGGTCCGCTCCACCCCTAATCCACTGCATCTGTTTCAGGGGTAATTCCACAACCTCACTTGTTTAACTTCACACGCCAAATTTTTTTTTTGTCTACTTCTTTCCCATACAGTCTTTCTATCAAACATGTCCTGTGTTTTGGCAGGAAAGAAATTGAGGGTTTTGATCAGCTTTTGATGGGGAGGAAATCTTGGGATAAAGCCAGGCTCAGACTACAGCAGTTTTTTTTTTTTTTTTAAATCCTTACTGATTTTGAAATTTTGCATCACGCACACACAGAAGAATTTTCACAGATGTTCTTCTCTCTGCAATGCCAAGAATTAATTTAGGCATTGTATATTTCTGCAAAACTACAGGAAATGTACATTACGTTTACATTTCTGTGTGTAAAGTCTGGTTGGGTTTAGGAACCAAAACAATCCTTAATTTGATTTAAGAAAAGATCATGTTTTCACATAAAAATGCCTGCTTTCGATGGACTGTTAAAGCATGATAAACACTCACTTTGGGTCATGAAAAGATCACTTAGATTTGGTGCTAGAAAATCAATACGAAATTCTCAGGTTGTCCCATTTTTGCCAAAAATATGGTTGGAAACTTCTCACATTTTTCACACATTAAAGTGTCCTGAGGGAAATTACCCATTTAAAAGCTTTCAACCTTAATGTCTCACACGCTGGTCTCCAGCTTGGCAGCCATCTCACCAAAGTTCAATGCCACAGCACAATCCACCATCCACCCTCTTGATGAAAACATTCAGCTTATGTAGGCTTACAATTAATCTAAAGTACGTCAAACTGATATGAACTGCATCAACAGGAGATACTTCATTTCTTGTCATGCATCTGGAGATTTTTTGAAATCATGGACACCATCATATTTTGCGTTAGGCAATGTGATTGGTTATCTCCTAGGGAGCCGAGTGGGAAGCTTCCTCTCAAACAGCTGCCACCACGCTGACAACCCAAACTTACTGAACCTCGATAGTTTTAATTTTGTCTCCATAGGGGAAAAAAATTAACAGTGTTTTGTAATTATTGATTCAGTTACTTAATTCCCCCATTCACAGGAGTGAATCTGCCCTTAGTGACACAAACAGACTACGAGCCTCGATCAGTCAGTGTAGACACAGTTAATACATTCATATATTTGATGTGATTTAAACAACATTTTGTGCAGTTTTGCTTTACAAAATGCAACATTAATAGACTTTAGAGTGTAAAAAAGCACCACTGTGTGGTTACATTACACAAAAGAAAATATAATTAGAAACTGACGACTTTAACTTTTGTCAAGTGACAAATTTATAGTATATAAAGAAATGAATAAGTATTCAATAAGCGTTCACATGAGCAGATAACCTGTACTGAACATCTGTACCAACCGAGGTCCCAGAGTCTTTGCCTTCGATGATGTTGAATCACAGATGAATCATCTCCAAACTTCTGAAGTCGGAGCCCGACTGTGTAGAGGAAGCCAAAACAGGACATTTGCACTAATAATCTATAATCTTTACCTGAGCTTTTTTTTTCTGAACTCACAATCCTTCAGTCCCAAGCATTTCTTTAGATGGCTCTTTTCAAAAACTGATCTGTCTTTCCTGTGATCAAAGAACAATCCCTCAGTGAAGTGATTCATGAAAAATGTGATATTCCTTTATGTTTTTGAGCTGTAAGTGAAACATAGAAAGGTTTAAATCAAAGAACAATGAATGATTTAACCTCATAAAACATCCACGTTTGGGGTCAAAGACTAGAAGAAGAAGAACAGAGAGCCGGTTTCCTTCACATTCACTCATATATTTCTGTTCTTTTTTCCTCCATCATACCAATCTCTTTTAGACAACTTCTGCAAACTTTGCTTTTTTCCCCCTTTTCTTTCAACTCCACTGTGTCGGTGCGGTTCCTTCATGACATTTCTGTAATTAAAGCCAAATGGCATCTCCCCCTATTAGGCCCACAGCTGCTTGCATTTAATTCCATACAATCAAAGTGTCCTGTTCGGTTGCTCACTGTCGCAGCTACCAAAGCTATTTGTCACAACGGAGATAAAAGAAACCTTTACGACCAGTAAAGATATTACTCATGTTGTTTCACCGAGTTAAAGACTTATTTAGAAAAAGGAAAAGAAAGACATATAACGTTTCAAAAACAGTGGTAGCGGCAGATATTTCCATAACCGCAGAAACCAAACTTTTAAACAAATTTCTATAGTGTGACGCAGGCGGAGCCACGGAGTGAAGTGTTAGTCAAAGACATCCCCTGTTGGGAACTTTAGAAATGAAACCCTGTTGGACACATACGCACGTACGAGAGCTTAACATTTCCAAAGTTGACACTTGTTTAAAAAATACAGCCCGAGTGTTACCTGATATTCTGCACCCCCGTGTCATAGGTTCCTCCAGATGGGCCTTTCTTTCCAAAACCTTGTGACCTTTTTAGAAAAAGCAGCAATGGTGTGTGATCCCATGAACACCCCCCCCCCTCAAAAAAAAAAAAACAGTCCGAGCACAAAGCTTGTTTTTGTTTTTTGGACCCGTTTCCTTGTGTTTTGACTGGTTTGCATGTGTGCCAACTATGGGGTGAGCTCATACTTTTACATAAATGAACTCATCAGCGGAGCTTATTAAGCAGCGCAGAAAGCTCCGAGGAGCTGCATCGTTCGAAAGGAAAAAGGCTTTAAATCGTGCACCGTGATTGTCTTTTCTCTGCTACTTCTACATCTGCAGAATCACATCTGGTTGTTCGAAAAAAACAGCATGTTCAGCATCAAAAGTGGGGGGTTGCATAATATTATAAGAATATATTTGTTCTGTTTCTCTCTTTATTTCTTCTTCTTCTTCTTTTGTAAAACCTCCTGGCTTTGTTACATCTAAGAAATACAAGAATACAGGGGTTATAGGATAAAAAAGCACATCACAGGAGGCCTGTCTCTTAGAATGAAATACATTTGTTTTCATAAAAAGAGCAGTAATATAAAACTTTCCAGCCTCTTAAAACTGTCTGACTGTGGGCAGTTATATTCCACTGGGCAAAATTATATCATTTTTTTGGATGCAGATCTCGATTTTTAATGCCATGAGTGAAATGAAGTCAAACTGATCCCATTTCTGGAAAACGGTCTTCTTTATTTTGGCCTTTGCTGGAAAGAAATATGCATTGAATTCAATGTAATTTCTTCCCAATGCTCTTTTTTACTGATCATTTCCGATAGCAAAGACCCATTCAGACTATCTGACCGTAGTATTGGGCGCAGTAGGGAAACACTCGCGCTCCAACTGCCCTGTATCCTGGAGACAAGAGGTCCAAACACTTCAGCTTGAATTTAGTGCAATCGTTAAACTATTCTGAAGTAATTATGAGCCATTAAATGAAGAGTGGGATTGCCCTGTCGCTGTTGGAGCAAAAAAGTCACTCCACATGAAGGTGATTTCAGGAGACGCGAGAGCCTGTGTGCCCTGGCTGCAGGCCTATGGGGTCTCCATGCAGGCGGACCTCACACACACACACACATGCACACACACCGGAACTGTGAGGGCTAATGACATGAATGTGCACCAGAGCTGCTTAGCGTTCAAGCATGGATACATGTACAGTTGGTTAAGTATACACACAACGGCATGATCACACAGGCTTGTGTATTATCTCTGCAGAATTCGCCAAGCATGATGATTTAGTTCAGCGTCACATTAAGTGAACTTCAGCTCATTCCTTCAGTCTGAATGAGGGCATTTAGGCAGCAGCCCAAACACACCATGCAGGGCTTTTATACTCAGTGCACTTTATCACTCACACGGCTTAAAAGTTACTAAATTAAAGGGTTTGAATCGGAATATGAGTGTTTTTACTGATATGAGAAAGAAAACGTGGCTTTTCAAGTCCAGCTGAGATCAACACGAAGAAAGAGAAAGGTTAAACCAGGAAACTCAAAAATATTATCTTATTTTTCCTCTGTTACTGGAGAAATTTGACTTGGCGGCAGATCAGTCGCGAGGTTAAAATTGTGTGATTGCATACGCAGTAAAATTCATGATAATCACAATAACAGCTACAGAGAAGGCTGGGAAAGAAAAGAGAGAGCCACCAGGGTAGATCCTTTCACCACACCACCACACATCATTCCCGTGGTCCTGCTCCTCAACACACACTCACACACTCACACACACACACCACCCATCACACAGACCAGTGCTGTTAGGTGCTGGAGTATTGCATGGCTCCACACAAGTAAAAGGGAGAGGAAAGCTTCAGCCAGCAATCCTTAAAATATGACCACACCCTTCTGTTCTGCAGCCTGATTTCTAAGAAAAAAGGGAACCAGTTTAAAGCTGCTGTGATCAAAATTGCTTATTTTGATTATGGATCATGTAAATATGTGTACGTGAGAGATTTTGCACGTAGTGATGAATCCACAGAGAACTATCTCCATATCTCTCTATGGTCAAAGACGTTTTGAAGGCGCGGATGTCACAAAAACATGACTGCCTGCATGTTTTTATTCATGCATGTGTGCATGCATGAATAAAAAACTGAAGTGCCGATCCAAAACAATAAAAGGAAAAGTCATGATTCATAACTAACCCATCTCACGGTTCAATGTGCAGCCACGGCTGACCGGGTCTCTCAATTAAAACGTCAGAGTATCTCAAAATCAGTGGCATCTTATCTGATTTCTCCATCGTTCCTTGTGTCAGACATGCAGAGGGAGAATAACTGCACTCGTTCTGCTTCACCATTCAGAAATGTCCTCTTCTTCTCCCTGTGGAGACGGGGGTCTGGAGTCGGAGCTGCGAGTGCAATCAGTGTGTCCCGGTGCTGACACGGCGCTGACCGCAGAGAAGCTGCTCCAGACTACCGGGCAGATGTGTTTCATTTGGCTTTATCTGTTGACACATCCTGTCTGCGTTGCATGCGAGGGGCAGAGGCAGAGACACCAGACTGAAACCTGAACTCTGAGCTGCTGACGGTAACATCACTCCACATGAGGACACGGAGCACCTCACCAGTGCTTCTTCTATGAAAAATGGCCATTCAAACACAGACCTGTGTTCTGGTTTTGGTCATTTGCAGGTCAAAAGACATGTAGCTGTCTTGGTTTACACTGAGATGAATTTGGTGTGACTGTAGTGATGTCCGCCTTCTGATTGGTCCACTTTGTTTGGCTTTGAATTTACCAAAACTAATGTGTAAATAGCATTTCAGCGACTAGCATATATTACAGCTGTGGGTGGGAAATAACACATTTCCAGAGCTGCACATAAGTTTAAGTGTTGTTGTTCTGAAACAAGCAATATTTTTGTTCCTTTTCTTAAAATGCACTTCTACTTTTTCTACTGGAATATATTTTTAAGCCAGTAATCTATTTTTTTTACTTCACTAAACTTGCCAAATACCCTCATTACAACCAGTTTGCTCTGAATGGGAGGATCAACTGTAGCATGTAGAGCTTCACCACCTCTACTGCAAATGCCAAGAAAAATATAAAAAGAGAAGAATCCAGGAACAAAAAAAAAAGCTTGTTTTTGTGTTTTTTAATTAAATTCTTTGATCTGAATTCATCATAAACTCTGTGTGATCCTTCAGCTCCTCACTGCTCTGTTTTCCTCCCACAGAGAAACCTTGCATATGTATGGACGTCTTGGCTGAACGAGGGCTGACCTGTGATGCTCTGATGTGGTGAAGGGAGGTGACCCCCCTCCTCCCACACGCACGCCTCCCCTGCTGGTCACTCATGAATATGGCTCTAATTGAATTCACTGGAGACAAACGAGTGTTAATTGGGAGGATAACGATGACCGCAGCCAAACTATTCAGAGTCTGGCCTTCAAAAGGGGGAAAGACCTCCTGCCCACCGCAAGTCTGTTCTTCCCAGCAGGATGGGGTCCGTGGGGGGGCCGAGGGGAGGTCGGGGAGGGGGCTCTACAGTCCTTTGTGCTCCTTTTCTTCAGGAGGAAGCAATAAAGCAATAAAAAGCCTTGGTAGCTGAGTCCTCTGTGCTCTGACTCGCCCTTTGCCTCAGTGTGAAAGAGGGGGGCCCTGTGACAGATCATAACCGCAAACAACAACTAGGCCTGTGTGTGTGTGTGTGTGTGTGTGTGCAGTAGTGTTTCCTTCACATTTGTCTGTGCTGCAAATCTCAACATTATCACCTCCCCTGAGCGATACTTCAATATTAACTTCTTAGGCTTTTTTGTGACGCAAATGCAAAGCAGGTATATTGTAAACATATCAATTATTAAAAAGGCTCATGTGTCATCAGCATACATGCACACACACACAAACACACACATGCACCAACAAAGACATGAAAGCCTGACTGTGGATATCAAATTTCATTTCGTACAGTATTGGAATTGGCCTTCAGGACCTTCGCCAGTTGCTTTTGGATATTAACATTGTTTCCGTTATTGCAATTCTACAGCAAGTCTGTCAATATTTAAAAAGTATGGAGGCAAATGTTTTTACACTCACTTGGCCTGGTGATATTTAATTGCTTTGTCATAAATTCTTTATGAGATAATATGATCAGAAACGCTCAAACACTGAAAAAATATGTGGGAAAATAAACAACTGGAGGCAGATTTGTTTTAATAATTTCTGTTGTTATTATGATAAAGGAAAGGTGTAACACTCAGAGGCCAAACGTTTGGGATTTATTCTGAAAAACTTGTGCACAAGCTTTCTTGTTTTGTATTATTTTGCAGCATTCAGCATCCTTACATATTTGTTTTGTGAATGAATGTTTCACTTTTGACCTTCAGAAAGTTTTGTGTTTCATTACTTAGAACTTTGTTTTCTGCCTCGAATATATTTATATTGTCACTTTTCAGTAGGAATACTGTGTCAGTGCTATAATATGGTTGATTTTCACTGTTTATTCTCTAGAATTCAATACTGCCACTTCTGCATTTTACAATACAGTTGTGTGTGCTGCAACAACATTATGCACACTGACCCTCCCAGGTTGTGTGGGACTCATGGCTGCCCTCCCTAAAGTACATTACCCGGGAGCATTTAAGTCATTTCAGCTCCTTTCTTGCTTCTTTGTCAGAAACATTACACAAAAGTAAACTAAAACAACAACTCAGCACGAACAGATTCAATATTTTTCAATATATTGTTAGCATGCTAACACATGTAACTAAGAATGTGAACAAAGTACAAACCTACTAAACATTAACATGTTAAAATTGTCATTATAAGCACGTTAGCATACTGAAATTAGTATTAGGATAAACATGCTGCTGTTCATCCTCTTGAATGTGC
>JAPZDV010000021.1:23434999-23451389 GCA_029814665.1 Acanthurus lineatus | reverse complement strand
AGGTGTATATTCTTTTGTTTTTAGGCACATTAGCGGTGTGGGTGATGGCAGCATCTATTGATCTGTTTGATCAGTTTAAGTCTTATAGTTCTTGCATTTATACTACTTGTCTCCTTGTGATCAATTACAGTGACTTTGCTGAGTAACAAAACTTTTTATCAAGTGCAATCGGGTCAAATGCTCAGCTGCACTTCATGTTTGGTGCTTACTTGTAAACATTAGCATGCTAACCTGCTAAACTGCGGTGGTAAACAGGTTAAAAATAACAGAAGCTCAAAACAAAAAACATTTTTTGTTTTGATTTAACATGCAAAAACTCCTCGCAACGGTTTCTAGCAGTCTCACACAGGATTTCACAGGTTTTAAAAGTTATTGCATTGGTGATTATTTTCATATGTTTGCAAAAAAAGGAAACAAGCCATTTCCATCATATAATAATCTACCAGGAACTTTGGCATTGCAGCAAACGCTGGTATAACTTGTATTTATAAAGGCAAAGACAAATAAACATGTATTTTTTATAGCTTTCTTCTCATTCACACGTTTCCACACATTCCTGGATGCCGTGTCTGCCAGTTGAAGGTTAAGTGCCTTGCCGGAGAGCACCTCATCAGCAGTCACCGAGGGAAGGGAGAGAGTTACTCATTCACTTTCCGCAGCCAAATTTTCCCCCAGCCAGAGTCGATTACAGTGCCAGCCTGAAACGGCTCCTCGGTGCAGCCGTGCTGGCAGGCGACCATGTTGGTTCATACACAAACACTGACATTCCTGAGCCTCTGGAGGTTCCTCTCTCCTCTGCACGCCGAACTGGGATATATGATCCAGTGCTTATTAAACAGAGCTTACTTGTAATTAAGCCTCCCAGATGGGTTTTTTCTTGAGGTTCACTTTGAGCGTCTCTCTCCGTCTGTCTCCCGAAGAGTGATGAGTGAAGAGTAATGGGTTTCATAATGTGCCATAGAAAAATGACAGACTGTTGAAAAACGAGAGGTGGTTACATAGTGTGTGTGCGTGTGTGTGTGTGTGTGTGTTCTCAGAAGATTCAAGCAAACCAAACACTTCTTGTTTCGTCCTCAATTAGCATCAGTAATCACTGTCCTCAGCTTACCCCTCCAGTGACAGTGTGTGCAAGATGCTGCGAAAGTTCAGCTCCAAACACACATAATATAACAAGCAGGACCGATTACACAATATAATTATAGCACTGTCTGCACAATACAGACTAAAAAAAAAAAAAGTAAACCTAAAATATTTTGGTTAAAAATACCTTCTGCCAGTGTGTTTATTTTTTTTTTCATCCGTACATGTGAATGTGCAAACAGGATCTCCAAACACACGAGTCATTATGTTACAAAACCGGGCACAAGATAAAGGTTTCCTCTGATTTATCGCCCTCTTTTGTTTGACTCTTTACCACAAAGGAGATTCTGCACAGTTGTTTAACAGTAAACAAAATCTGACAACATGGAACATGAAGAGCAAGACGGAACAAAGCTGAACATGATACATGTGGAGGTGCACAGCTGTGCAGGCAGCCAGGAAACCAGGTGTCCAGCAGGAGAGCGGTCCTGGATCCTGACGGCTTCCTGTGATGCATGAGCAGGCCTCCGACACCTCGCCGTGGACCTGCGCCGCCGCCGCGCTAACGGCTTTTACAGAAACATCTGGCAGGCGACAGGTCTGATTCTCCACTTTCTTACTTTCTTGCCAATTAGAGTTTCCCTGCACTCCACTGTGTTCCCATGCACACACACACACACACATACACACACACACACATACCTTCAACCTGCTGGCTCTTGCTAGGTTGGACACACGGGGACGCAAAAACATGAAAAGAAACCAATTTAAAAGGGCTAATCTACCCATTTTTAAACATGAAGTTTATTTTTACAGTCTCCAGCTGGACCGGCTTCGAGTGTGTGGAAGCAATCAGGAAACACAGGGAGAGGGGGGAGACGTATTATGTTCACAGATTCAAATGTCACTAAGCCTGGAGGATAAAATGCAGAAATATATATAAAGGCCCCATTGAAACAGGGTTTGATCAGACTGCCTGTGAGATTGCATCTCAAATGGATGTTGCATTTTGGTTTTGTTTGCTAAAGAGGAGGCCGCTTTGCAAAAATAGACATATTCGGTTTGAGAACGGGCAAAATGCAGCTCATGAGGCCTCAGAAACCACATCAAAGTGTGCCGAGCGGAGAAAAACAAGGAGAAGCTCGGATCATTCTCATGTCTTTGTGTCCGTTTGTTTTCATTCAATCAGGCCAGTAAATCCTGTTTAACTACCATGTGCCTGGAATTATCCATTCTTGCTGTTTGCATTTAAAAACTTTATTGGTGTTGTTGCTCATGCAGTGATGTTTTTGGTTGCACTGTCGTATGTGTTAAGTTGTGTGGGAAGTTGCACAAAAGAAGGAGCCAAACTGTCCAACGATCACCAGCGTTTGATTCAGGATTGTTGTTAGAGGGTCAAATAAGGCTATTAGTACTTTTTTATTAAGTCAACTCTTCTTCCAAGGAAGACAAACAAAAGAACTGTGAAAGTGGTACAACCACTAAGTGCAACAAAATAGTATGAGAATCTTACAAGAACTGTTTTTTTAAGTCAAGACAAGTAAATCACACATAAAAGAAGAAATCAAACCTTCCAAATTTATCCTGTTTATGCTCCCAGTCTCCTGTCTGGGTGCTAAAAACATTCACTAGTGTTTCAAAGACATGTTTTTATGGATCCCACTGCTTTTCTTGGCCATCTGCTTGGTTCACCTTGACATTGTTATGCTAACCCAGTTTAGATGAAACCAAATAAGAGTTAAATGTTAGTTCTGACAGACTGTGAGTGAACAGTTTGTGTAGAGTTTATAAGTTGTATTCTCAGGTTGTGTCTCGTGTTTTTTCTTCTGGTCGGTTTGTTAAAGAAACAGCCGGTGGCAGAGCTGATGCAGCAGAACGTGAGGAGCAGGTCTGGAGGAGGACAGACCCAGAGAGGAGGAGCAGCAGACCTGTGGGAGGAGATGCGACAGCTGAGGAGGTTGTTGTGTTTACCTTGAAAACTACAGCTTATGATCTGCCAACGTCGGCTGTTTCTTTTACAAACTAACTGGAGGAAAAAAAAACACAGACACAAGCTAAGATACACACAACGGAGCATCTATGACTCAAACACTTCAACTTTTATCTTAAAGTTAACCAGTGCAAAGGATGGAGTCAACCAATCAGATACAGAGTAGGGCAGGTCTTGCAGGAAAAGCAGTGGGATCGATATTGATGTCATCCCGAATGTTTCTGTGGAGAATTTCATTGTTTGACAATGTTAATGTGATCCTGTAAAAATAAAGTATAATAAAGGGATTCTGATGATTATTTGCTATCAGCTAACATTAGTTAACCAGTAACTGTAGTCGACTGCAGTTTGGCTAAAATGTTCAGAGCTGGAAAATGGCATGTGCAGGCAACTAATGTTAGATTAAGTAAACTTTTTTATATGTCAAATCATATGGAAGGTATTTCCAGCTGGTTGCCTGGAGCTCAACTTTGTCTTGAAACTAATGATGTAGCAGCAGAGGACTTTAGCAGAGCCCCTAGAGGGTCATGAGAACACTGTGAAATAGGCTACTAGCTTAATAGTAGTAGAGGTAACGTTTTTTATTACTAAAATTTCCGTTTCATGCTTGCAATCTTAAATATTAACAGCTGACTCCAGTATTTATATGAGTGCATAAGAAGCCTGCTAATAGAATCAATCCTGCACATGATTTAGTTGCATACCTTTTGGCTTTAAGAGACTGTCATGACAGGACATCTCATTTTTTTAAAGGTGCTATTATCTCAGTACTGAATTCTGGCTCAAACCCTTAACAATTGTTGTATTTGCAACATTAAACATCTGCCTGCTAAAAACATCAGATGTGGCTGCTGCCAAACAAACATCTCCACCAGCAGGACCATCGCTGAGGTGTTTGTCAGGTTTAAAACCTCCGTCTGACCGAGCCGATACCCTTCCTTCGCCCCGCGGATGACTCTGCTCTGCCCTCGGCGTTTGACATGTTGCTCCTCTGATGGATGTTTGCCATCTGGACAAGGTGTCCCTGCGCTTTCATCAGGCCCTCAGCAGGCAGGCGGATAGGCCGAGGGAGCGGGACGAGCATCCCGTGCCTCCGCTCGGGGAGATAAAACAACCGTCCCATGTCACCACGCAGGAGATAAAACAAGGCTCCTCTTCACAGATCATACATCAACATTATACCATCTGACGCCAGGAAGCAGCAAAGCATGCTGGGTAGATGACACATGCAGAAAGATGGATTTCTCTAATCTCAGGAGTAAACACATAAATTATCCAGGGATGTATTTAAAGTATGTGGATGGAAAAAAATTTTTCAATTTAGCGGAGATATACAACCTGGGTGATTTTTATCTCACGTGCATGAATTTATTTCATCTGACACCAGCGTGCAGATCCAACTTTAAACAATATAACCTTGTTGAGATTCATCGCAGTGTGTGACAGCGACATGTGACTGCCTCGCCGTCCTGCTGGGACCGAAGAGCCTGACAAGTACCATCTATAGCAGCTTACCTCGTCAGACTCCTCCCCTGGGAATTAAAACACATCATCCTCCTGTCGTTCCTGAGTTCTGCACGCTGCTGCGAGAGCATCAAGGACTCTGAAAAATCGACCGTATGGTGATTTTTCAAGAGCCCTTAATGGTGCACGGAGGAGACGCAGAAGAATCGCCGTAAAAAGGTCTTCATCTTTCACTTAGGCTTAGCACACCATTTTTCTTTTTCTCAATAAATTCTGCATCTTTCTATTCATGTTTCTTTCTCTGTGCGATAGCTCACAGACACGGACGGCTGCACTGAGAGTGATGCAGTTCGATTCATCACGGAGCACAGCAGTTTCCAGTTGCGATCTGAGAAACTCTTGACATCAGTATCTCGCCGTATCACCCCTCGGTTCCTCTTTGTGTTCTCGACCTCTCAAAACCGATTATAGGTGATTGTTCTGTTATCCTCTGCACATGCTCGAACCACCTGTCATCTGTCTTGCCACTTAACCAAATGTGGTTTTCATCTCTCTTCAACATGGTTTGGATTTCTCTTCTGAGCCGAGCTGCGTTTCCGAAAGCTCCTCTTTCCACATCTGCGGTCCAGCCCTCTGTGAACTGGATTACGGTGTTTCGGATGCCCACTGGCTTGCAGAAGTGGGGGTGGGGGTGGGGGGGGGTGGGTTTTTTATTTGGAGAACTGGCACTCACACTTTCTCAACAGCCTCCCAGTCAAGTGCACCGCAAGCTTTAATTACTGGAGGTTGAAATGAGGCTCCATTAAAATGAATGACCTTCATTAAAGTGGTATTAAGGGACAGATGCCTTTGCTGTTGGGGTGAACATGCAGCAAGGGAAGGAGTGGAGAGGGGTCGGGGGGGTAGGGGGTGGGAGCACTTGACCAGACGCACAAGTGCCTGAATAAACAGCTCGGCAGGTTTTTCTTTCTTTCGCCCTCTTTGAGCGAAGCCCCACTGCGACCGCCATCGAGATTACAACCACCTGGCTGTGCGTCCTGCCTGTGCCCCCCTCCACCCCAAACATTTTAATCATGGATGAAATTCATTTATATGTTGCGATAATTGTGCCTAATTGTTTCTTTGAAGGGGACTGAGGCCGGCAGCATCTGGCTGACATATGGCTCAGTGCTTGAGAGAGTGACTTTGTGCCCAGCAGGAAACCGTGGGCCCGATCGCCTCTCTATCGTCCATTTAGCGTGAACGAGCCTGAATCCAAGCCGTGCTTTCTGAGGTAATGAAGCCGACCCGGTGACTCCAGACTCTGGACGAGGTGCCTGAGCGCCCGGCCTTCCTCCACATGTGTTTGAACACTACTGAAGGTGTTGTCATCGCCAGGATCGACGGGAAAACGTTTTTACTCTTCAGGAATTCTGCAGCCTTGGCTTCTCCAGCTGGGCTTCCCCTTTCTGGTTGTACTGTACATTCCAGATGGCCCACAGACCTGGTGATGGTATGCACAAACACACATACTGCATTTCAGCCGTGCGGTAACGAACACACAAAAGATACACGCATTCACCAGCCGTGTGTGCTCTCACAGGCCAGAAATCTGAGGAAAAACCTTCATTATGGTGATTCTGCACATCACAGTTCACATCCACTGCCAGCGTTCGCCGCCTCTGCAGGAAGTTCTGTTCCCTTTTGTGCAGCGAGATGGAAACGAAGGGGTGTGGAGGTCGAGGTGGTGGACGAGTATGTAGCACGTCCAGCTTTTATGGTGTTTGACTGTAGTTGGCCTCCTATCACAGGTCTGAGGTTAGAGTGTAATCCCCATGACTTCAGCCCTCTAATGTTAGAAATACAACAGAGAAGAGGAAATTTGTCAGCAATGACTGTGAGGGCAAACATGCTGTGCATGCGATCCGTAGTTTTCCAGGGCGTAGTAAAGTCTTTCAGCTTGATGAGGAGCTGGAGGTTTGCAGCCTTTGATCTGCATCTCTTCATCTAACAGCTCACTGTGGCTGCTCCTTCTTATTCAGTTACTCCTCTGTAAAAACTAATGATGATCCGCTGGTGTAAAAGGGCACAAACAACCATTTCTTTTTGAAGTCGAGTGGAGATCAATGCTCACCACAGTGACAAATGCATTTGGTTTCCTGTGATAACTCCACAATAAAAGTCAACCTGTGTTTTTAGTTTAGTTTATGTGAACTATCAGCAATAGAAGCAATATTTGTTCAGTACTCTAACAAACTTAATGCAGTTCCAATATGGTTCAGTGATTCAAGAGTCAATAGTTAGGTTGTTAAAAGTGAGGAAAAAATAGCAGCAATAGAATACATACATGCATGTGATGCGTTCGCTTGTATGTGAAGGAAAATTGAACTGAAAGTGGAAGAAATTAAAGAATATAAATAAACTGAGTGACTTATGCTTAAAAAAAGAAAATCATGAATAGTGTCCAAAAAGTGGGATGGATTTCAACTATAGTTAAAACATGTCATTTGCAATAAACGTGCTTTCTCTAACCGTTAGCTATTTTCATACAGACTGGACATAAAAAACCTTCTGTCTGGCTCTCACCATGCATGGACTATCTCATAAATGCACAGCTCTTCTTTGATTAAAAGGATGTTTCCCCTTTTTTATTTCTTCCTCACACACCCACTCTCATGTTAGTTACAAGGTGTGTGCTGTCACCCAAACATGCACACGAGTCCGAGTGCAGTTTTTCACATGTAAACACAACCTCCACCAACAGCATCTGGAGACACAAACACAGGTCGCCATTGAAGAGATGATTATTTTTCTCTTTCTATCCTCGAGTGAGATTCTCATTCACAGTGAGAGCCTATCAGTCAGTCAGTCCCCCCCCCTCCTCACTTCAAAACATCCCCACCTTGTCATTGAGTGTCGTTGATGCTGACATGTCACATCTGGAAGCTCTTGCCTGCATGTGCTGCATAGACATTTCTCTGCTCACTTTCCCTTTTTTCCCAGGAGGCGTGATCGTGAAGCTCCTGTAATGATGTGAAAAAGGAGACTGAGATTCTTCTTCCGCAACAGCTCTGGGCTAATGAATGCACTCTGGACACGGTCCTCTCCCGTGTTACGGGATCAGTTTCCTCAACAAGGTGGAGAATAAAAGGGGAGATCAAAATGGTAGCAATTTGCTGCGAGTCCCGGAGTCTTTAGCGCCTTATTTGTTTCTGAAGAGCTCTTTGTGTTAGAGTCAGAAAAGTGAAGCCTATTTTATTTCAGCAAAGGTGGCGTTTGTGTTAGCATGCTAGCATCCGTACACAAAGAATGAAATCTCAGAGGTGGACACCTGAGACTCGTTGGCTCAGCGGGAGGCACAAACAGAGCCACTGTTTCCTGTGGAAAGTCAATGCTAAGTGTGTTGAAGTTGCAGGCGAAGGTGTTTCTCCAGCAGGACGAGAGAATGAAATAATTAATATGTCTGAAGGGTGAATGATGTCATGCACAGTGAATAAACGTCGCTGTCAGGCCACATGAGACATTTACAGAGAGAGTGACACTTCAGGCTATAATGTTTCCCAAGCACAGATATGTTACATGTTGTAATATACACTGCACACAACAACATGGACGTACCCGCACGTCACACACACACTCAGACACACAAACACATGTAGCTCAGGCCATTGATGAAGGGTAGGATGATCTGCTTCCAGTTAGGTTGCACACTGTTCCTGTTTGATGGGTGTACAAAGAGATGGATCCAATTTCAGGACATGCTTTTAATGAAACTCAAACTGAAACACGTTTCTGATTGGAGAACAAAGGCTGAGAATCAAACGCTGTTGCAGAAGTGACCTGGACTGAAGTGTGTTCACAGCTCAAAACATCAGCTCTGAAAAACACCAACTCCAAACAAGGCCCCTGGAAGCATCCTGTTCCTGTGAGAGCGGCCCGACACACCAAGCAAGACTTTATACCTTTGCTATCTAGAATTACAGTTTGTTTTGAAAACTCGATGACATTTGGATAAACTACATTTTAGGTTGCTTATGACTTCCAGAGATGTTAAGGCAGAAAGCTGAGGCTACTGGAACCCTGAAAAGCTTTGAAGATGAGAAACATTTCAAAAATTGGTTGAATTAAAGGCAATTTTAAACACATGTTGCAGTACAGTCGGGTTGTATATGTCATGAATCAAAGAAAAAAATGTTAACAAGATAATTGAAAGGTTGAATTAATGATGAGCATAATTTTAGTTATGAAGTGAAAGATTTCAATGTTTAAAGTAGCTGTTATAAAAGAATTTGTACTACAGTTTGGGAAATACACGTACTGCTTCCTTTTTCAATATGAAGCCACAAACCAGCAGCACTTTGTTTAGCTCAACATAGAAACTGTAAAAGAAACAGAAAGTCTGTAAAAGTAATTAAATCTGCAAACCATAACTCTAAATTAAGTTACTAATTAAGACAATGTGTCTCATTTGCAGAGATTGGGATGTCAGTCAGAGTTTGGGGCTCTGAGAGAAACTCAATGTCACATAAAATGCTGCGAAATATTCACGGTGTTTGCATTGATTTGAATGCTCAGGATCATTTATGTAATCATAAACCTTCAGTCTGCAGTGTAGTTCATTAACTTTACTGATGAACCTGTGAATTCTGCAGAGCTGTACAGAGATATTAGTTGCAGTTGCTTCTCCAGGGTTTACATAAGCTTTTTTAATGTTACAGACCAGCATTTAAGCACATAAATCCCAGAAAAAAAAGAGGAAACATTGTTCTTATGATGGCTAATTTTAGGGTTGTAGCAGCCCCCTCATTAACCCTCCTTCCTGAGTCAATTTGTTAAATGGTTAGCAAAAAAAAAAGTATAACAATGGCAGGATGTGGGGTTACAGGGACTCCCAGAAGCCCTGTCGGCTGTGGGAGTCCCTGTAATGTGTGATGTCAGAATAGTCTCACACATTATTCCCACAAAGAGTTGCATTACATTTCATTTTTGCTGCATATTAAGGAAAACGCACAACAGAGTCCAGCTAGCTGGATTTCTGTTTTGTCCTTACGCTAAGCTAATCTAGCCAGTTGGCAGTTGACTGTGGACTTTCACGATATTTAAAAACCACACAATAGTATAAACTCTTTAATCTTACTCTTGTCAAGGGGGTAATTTCAAAAAATGTAAAACTTTTTTCTTCTATTTTAATGAATAGTTTGCTTATCCCAAAAGAGTAAACCTGTTAGAGTTTGCCTGAAAAATGCTAATTCTGCTATTTGTGGAATTAAAACCATTTTTGAAAATTGCTTCAACCTTTGCACCTCAACCGCTGCACACAGGACGACATTGAGAGCACAAATCCCGTTCAAATGGTCCATATCACCGTCCCAGAGGTGATCCCAGGCCCGTTCTCTCAACCTGACCAGGAGGAACGTTCATTACTTTCCCCACTGGGGAACGCAGCGTTTGGTGGTCTGCAGCCCCAGAGGTCTCTGAGCTCAGCCTGCACCTGTGGCCGGCAACGTCCAGAGCTGGAGAAAAGAAAATAAATGCAGTAAATAACTGCCCTGCTGCTTAATGGAGCCTAAGAGTGGCCTCACTCATTTGCTGTGAAGAACAGAAGGTTTGAAATTACTCGTAGCACAATGGCTCTCAGACGGCACGCTGTAGTGTGAGTGGACGCTGGTTCTGGTGAGCATGTGTAAACCTGGAGATTATATCAGCTTAAACTGTGTGGTGGACGAGAAAAAAAAGGGGGAGATGTGAGAGAAATGACTGTAAAGGTTTGATGCAGAGGTTAAATATACGGGTTGCCCACATTTGCTAGAAGAAAACAAGCGGAAAGTCCTGCACAAACATCATTGTCTGCTACCGAAGCACAAAGACTGAGGGTTCAGTGCATCAAAGACTCGTTCAAGGACATGGAGGTAAACTGTCTCAGACCCGACACAAGCTGAAACATGAGACTGAAAACGAGGTCTTTCTACATTCACTACCTGGTTATTTTCATTTAAAACACAGAAAAGCTGCTTTTGTCCTCTTTCTTTGTCAATATAACTGTTCTGTTTCTGCAGACAAAAGCAGACTTTTCTGGCCTGTTGTGCCTTGAATTTTCAGAGTTGTGAACAGAAGCTACATTTCATCACTTCTCCCCCCCCACCCCCCGTTTGGCTCTGCGGACAGGATTTTATTTATAACAAGAGTGTAATTTATGAGAATCTGAAGGCCCTGACTACTTCATAACCCGGGTCGGACTCACTCATTCTTCAGGATGACAGGGCCGGGCTCCTGGAGTTATGGGATCAAGGCTGATGTCTTACAGAACGCTGCTCGAGGGAACAGGTATCTGCACTTCCTTATTTTATCAGCCCTCCAACAAGTGAACATGAGCGAGGGCCCCTATAAATCACTTGCTTCTGATGACAGCCCGGAGGCAGCGAGGCACAGCATCGTCTGATGTCGTACATGTGTGCCATCTCTTTTCATTTTATTTTATTTTTTCTGAAAAGAAATGTAGCATGACAGTCTGAGCTCTTCTCATGCCTCGGTGTCGGCGTCGTACACCTGCAGAGAGCGAATGCAAATCTGCACAGAAGCTACAATTAGTGGCTATTTACACTTTAGCTTTTAGCTAGCTCAATAATCTGTCTTTTGGTGTTTCTTGTTTGATGCACAAGTAATATTATGCCAATTTACCTTACAAAAAAACATAAAATATGGTTCACATTTCATAAAGTGCAGGAGATATTAGCCTGTTAGAGAAGCTAACATTTATATTAGCTATTAACCGTATAAAACAGAGTTTTATGTTGGCTAATATATCCTCTGGACAAAAAACTGGAAACATTAACATACAAACCAAAAATGTTTGTGTAATACGAGCAACAAAATACAAAAAAAAAACATATTCTCTGGTATTTCTAACCCTCACCTGTTTAATATAAAATAGATCATCAAATAATTGACACAAAAGCATCATTACATGCTAATCTTTCAAGCTTATCTAGCATCACATTAGCTAAATAACATTTTTTTAAGTTGGATCCTTCTCTGTTTCTTCCAAACTTTGCTCATATCAAAATGTTAATGTAGGTTAAATTTTATTTTTTCCAATAATACTTGAACATTTCACCTTTTGTGTGGAGTTCTTGGATTTTATTTCACTTAACCGCTGAAACCAAACGGGTGTGGGAGTGAACCAGACTTGTTTTATGTAAAAAGCTCCATGACCTTGAATCTCTCTCCACTCCACTGTTTCTGTGTGAGGGAGAGAAAGGGAACACGCACACACACACACACACACACACACACACAAAAACATGCAAGCTGGTTTTCCAGTGTGTGTTCATGGTGTGGGCTGAGTGTGTGTGTGTGTGTGTGTGAGGGGGAGACAGATATGGTCACGGTCAACAAGACAAGAACAACAGATTCATTACATTTGTTTGACCAATAACTTCCTGTGGAAGATAGATGTGTTTTGGCTCGAGCAGCTGTTCGCTCTGACAACAGTCACTCCCCTCACATGACGTCCCTGTGTGGCAGGGAAATTATCATTCAGTGCACGTTCATATGTGTGTGTCTGCCTGCTCGGAGTGTGTGTGTGTGTGTGTGGTCTGGGTTAACAGGTTCAGTGTGGCTAATTCAGAGGGTCCAGACAGCAACCCCCCTGGTCCCACCTCACACTCTTCAGAAGGGCCACAGACACTGAAGGCCTCTCTTCATGAAGTTAGCACCACTACATGTTCAGCTGCATGGGCTAATGTGTGTGTGTGTGTCTGAATGTTTGTTAGACCGAAACCTCCATCAGCACAAGCACATGGAAGGTGTGTCTCTCTCTCTCTCTCACCGTGTTGCTCCTCCTGACAGGAAACAGACCCTCGTTGTGGTATTCGGTTTCCTCAAACTCACACAGGACTTTCAAACATGCTGCAAAATTCAAAGCAGAGATGCAGCATGAGTGCGGACAATAAGGCCAATGTTATGTCACCAGTTAGATCTGATGCCACAGATTGGTCTCTGCTGTTCCAAATGTTTAGCATGAATGAAAGAATTGAGATATTTTGCATGTATTGTAATGTGCCTGTTTTTCTTTAATCCGATGCACAGATGTTTCATATTCCCTTCAGAAGTCTTTAAAACAGAGTGTAATAATTTAATTCGGACGGTGAATCCTCCTCTCGGTGTCGTCTCTGCATGAGTTCTTGCAGGGAAACTTTTGCACATATTACCTCTGTTTCTCCAGAGCAGCAGGAGTTTGGTGTTAGTTGTGTTTTGCATATCACAAGTCTCCAAAAAAACTTCATGATCATGGGAGGGGGTTTGACACAACAGCACAAGGAGGAGGAGGATGAGCTCAACTCTGACCAAAGAGAGAAAAAAAAGAGAGGAATTATGGTGAATCCATCATCACATGTGTGCAAATGTTTTGTCTACACCAGACTCTTCTCTGTCGTCACTAATCACCTCACCTAACAATACACCCCTGAGCAGCACTCAGTGGGAATGAAGGAGGGACGCAGACAGATGAGTGTGGAGCAGGAGATGCAACATTTTCAAAATATTCGTAGAAAAAAAGAGAATGAATGGGTTGAAATTGGTTTCTGGCAACTCTTAATGGATGTTTTCCTCACTGTGGGTCACGATGAACCTCGGCAAAGGTCAGAATCTCATTGAATCTGCTGTTTTGTTGTGTTTTCTGCCAAGCTGAATCTCTGTCTGGATGAATGAAGTTAAGCACAACATCTGCATTGTTTCTTTTTTAGCCCTGCAGGCTGCTGTTGTTTTGCATTTTTTAACATCACGCACACAGCAAACAACAAACCAGGTTTAACTTCTTCTATCTGTTCTTTTTTGCTACGACGCACAGCCAGGAAGAGACGTGAGGCATCGAGCCAGCGTATACGAGGTGAGGACAGCGCCGCAGTTCCTAATGAGGCCGAGGAGTGACGGCACGCAGCAGCAACGTGCTGACAGAACGGACCAACAGTAAAGCTCCAGAGGTGGACCGACCCACTGACGGATGTCTTCAACCCTCCAGAACGAGCCTCCACATGAGGAACCTTTCATCTCCTGCATTTTTCTACACAGATAGAAAAAAGTCAACATTGTTGTTTATTGGAATTAGCAGCTAAACTTGGAATAGACTGAGCTGTTTAACCCCCCCAACCCCCTTAAAGAGGACAAAACTGGGAAAAGAAGACAATCCTCCATCATTCTTATGGAGCGTTTCCTGGCCCAGATCTTTGCCTCGGTATGCCGTTGAGTTCTCGTCTTTCTCACGAGTCTGCGTCCAAGGAACCATTGTGCTCCGCTGCTTCAAATGTGGTTCCATTTCCTGCAGGCGGTTTGAACATAAACATGAAAGGCCTGCTGTTTCCCCATCAATACACAGCTATTTTGATTTTGAGGGATCACTTCGCATGGGAAGCAAATTGATGTGAAATGACAAGACATGTTCTCAATTTACTGTTGCAATGAAGTGAAAGTATTTTTAGTTCCAGGCGTATTTAGTCATTCAAACCAGCATGAGCTGTGTTTTGGCCACTTGTGGACAGCGGAAACAAGCTGTGAACACAACGCTGACATGTTAACACTATATGAAAGAAATTTGGCAAATTCGTTAACAATACAGCTGCTCGCACATCCAACAGACATCCAGCAGACATATGCATCAATGTGGAGTCGTGTTTCTGGCCGCATTGTGCAATAAGACTAATATTTGCTCTTCTTTTAGGTTTTTTTTCTGGTCTCCACCGAATTTTAAGGAAAACATCTGTCTCTTTGTATGTGAAATGCATCGCTGTGTTAAAAACCTGAGAGTGTTTGTCTATAGAATTCATCTTTATGATCTCTTTTTTCTATCTTTGTCTGCAAACACTGTTATTAGAGCAGCAAGAGCAAACAAAAATACGTAATTTGTTGGGCACAAAACCAAACAATGAGCTTAAATTAGCCAAATCAAACCCTCCATGGAGCTGAAGGGAAACTTTGATAATTCATCGCCCATCATCGTGACATCCCTCCATCAAATCTCATCCTCCATTTTATAGAAAAAGACAATGCTTTATGTGTTTTTCTCTCTAAATAACTGTTTATAAATAAAGTTTATACAATGGCGGGTGGGGACTATGTGCTGTTCTCCTCCCAATTTCCTCCTGATGAAATAATCTGACAATAATAATCTACCTGATTAAATACATCGAATCAAGTCTGATTATAAAATAAGAAACATCTGGCAAATCAGCAAGACAGAAATATTGTAAGAATTGTGTGTGTTTGTGTGTGTGTGTGTGTTTGTGTGTGTTTGTTAGTGTGTGTCCTCAAATTTTTTTCAACTCAAGCCCTTTGGCCACGTGTCAAGCATTTGACCTTTTGATGTTTTCCAGTGTCAAGGCTTTTTGGGTACCCAAGTGCCGCAGTACGTTTCCATGGAAAAGCGGCTTTAAAGGCAACATCCATCCATCACTGCCGAGAGGGTGACCCAGAATACCCAAAATGCACCCTGCCCACTCGTATTAACATTCCTTGGCATGGCACTCCTCGCCGGGCGCACACGTTACACTTCACTCTGGTCAAAAGGTGGAGGGCTAGAGGGGGTGCTATCTGTTACCGTGGCAACCCTGGCCAAACACAGAGGTCAGACAAGCGTGTCGGTGTCATTCCTAACGTGACAGCGGTTCGCCATAAACCCGAGCCGGCGTGGTAATGATACTCCTGCGCAGTGGGCAGGGCCGGCGTTCGGCTCTGCGGACGCTGGTCGGGCCCCAGTCTGGCCGCACTCACAAACGGGGAGGCAACACAGGAAACTGGGGCTTCCAGTAAAAACATGTAATTAGAAACACATTGACTGGGAGCTTTGGCATGATACACCCAGCAGGGAGGGAGAGACAAACGCAGGCAGGGATGCACAAGAAAAAAAAAAAAAAGTTAAAAAGTCTGACTGAAGTGGAGGACAAGATCACTGGGTCACTGGGAAAGTCCCACGAGAAAATCAAAGGTTGTAAGATGAAAATAGAAAAAGCGGAGAGATGGACGTTGACAGGCGGGATGCAACGTTACAGACGTGAGAGATCGGAGCGATGATGAAAACCAGAGACGCCTCAACGCCAAGTCTGACCTGTCAGACAGTTTGGGAGGCAGCAGACATGTGGCAGACAAAAAAATCCCACTCTGTGAAAAACCCCTGCAACTGCTGTTACTACTGTTTACAAGATGCAACACACAGTAACTGCCCCCCTGTTTTTGTGGGTGTGTCATTCAGGTCTGGAGGTCTCACCACTAACAAGAGCAAGAGTGGGCCTCGGCGGGGTCTGGGTTTACTCAAGCCACGCCCCCCCTGCATGGCCACATGGTGAACCGTTAGTCACCGCTAACCCTGCGCAGCGGGAAGCCTGACGGACGACATGCATGCGTTTAGATTCCGATTCCTCTGCTGAGAATCCGACATGAATCCCACTAATTTGTTTGCTGTTTAAACAAACAACAGACGCTCGAAGACACAAAGATAGACCGACTGTAAAAGTTGTTTTTTAAGGAAACCAAAACCACACGCGCAGAGATTTACTGAGTTTCAACAGCGGCTCTGTTTGGTGAACTTCACAGAGGGACGATGAGATGATGAGAAGGAGTCGCAGCGCTCCCATGTCATCCAGCCAGCAAGCAAGCCAGCCAGCCAGCAAGTGCTCATGGGATTCTCACACAGTTCAGCACTGAGATACCAGGGAGCCTCTGCAGGGGACGGACGTGAGAAAGAGTCCCCGCATCCACAGAAAGAAACCATCAGAGGCGCTCTTTAGTGTGTGGCTTTGCAGATCCGGCGAGTGGTGACTGTGGCCTCAGAAAAAAAAAAAAAAAAAAAAAAAAAAAGGGCGGCGTAATTAGCCTTCGCGCCCAGCC
>JAPZDV010000021.1:23416313-23434899 GCA_029814665.1 Acanthurus lineatus | reverse complement strand
CCCGCAACAACATAAAAAAACCATACTTGGCGCTTTTTTTTTTTGGGGTTTGCTGTTCCGGGGTGTGGTGAGTGTGGCCCCTCAAAAAAAAAAAAAAAAAAAAAAAAAAAGGGAGCCTTAATTAGCCTTCGCTCCCAGCAGACCGCCAACCCAAGAATAGGGGTTAGATTAACAACGAGAACCGAACACTTTTAATCAACTCTCAAAGTGTTTCCTTGCCCCCACCTCCACCCTTCTTCTCCCCCCCCACACACACACACACAGCATCAACAGTCCACAAACACATAATTAGAGCGAGCGGAGGAAATGGATGTTTGGTAAGAGGACGAGGGTTTCATAAATTTCAAAATACAAAAGTGCGAAGTGACAATTCGCAGATGCAGAAGCAGAATAAACAGCAGGAAAAGGTGCATTAATCACAACGGCAGCGAAACGAGGAAACAAATGAGTCTGGTTGTAAAACAGGACAGAATTGCACTTGTATTGAAATGGATGAAATACTGTATTGAACAATGATTAATGAAGAACAACGTAAACATACTGTAAGGCACAATAAGTCTTAACATGCTCAAACATTCATTAAGAAAGTCAACGCAAAAACACACACAGTACTTTGGATTTTTCTGTCGGTCCCTGTTACAGTTTGGGACGAAGAAACAGTAAAACTTTAAGCACCAAAAGGCCACAAATTCATACAGTTACAGTTGATAATGTTGGTCCAACAGCTTTAAAGTTTACACCTAAAATCAGAAAACTTATTTAGAAGCAAAAAAATCTTCAAATTGAGAGCAGATTTGAAATGAAAATCTCTGATCTTGTATGGCATTTCTTAAATTAGCCGACCCAAACTACAACAGTAAACCATGCAGGTTTTCTTGAGGCCATTTGTAACATTTTAAAATGAGAGGAAAAGGAGCCTGAAAAACTGAGGACAAATTATTTAAACTCTTTTACTTCTGAGCTGTTTAACATTTCAGAACTCCACTTCTCCATCATCCTGTTTCAATGCTGAATGGAGTCTAAATATCAAACATGTTTGGATGCAAAGGGCAGGTGTGAAATGTAACAGAAAGGTGTAAACATGTGGAAAACATGCATGTAAAACTAAAAAATAAAAAAAAGTGCACTGAAAGGTCTTTGGTCACAAGATTTTCTTTGACATGTTGCGACTGGCCGCAGACGTACAGTAAGGTGTTCAGTAAACGCTGCAGAAGAAGAAGAAGAGGAAGAGGTCAGGATGTAACATGATGAACAGTAACACTGGTTAAAAGTCCCAGAGACAGAAGTGAAACATCAGACACAGCGGCCTCGAACATATTTGGGATTCTTCTTCAAATATCCAGAACATTATCTAAACAGTATGACATGAAAACATTACAAATGCACAGCCCTGTGTTTTAATTTGGAAAATATCCTCCATGCTTGTATCTTTAATAACAACATGTCTGCTATCTATCCATCTGTGTATACAGTATGTTATAGGCCCATGAGACTGAAGTTTATCTGAGGAATCAGACATCATCCTCGTTCAGCCGGCGGTCCCATAATTGGCTCTAGCTCTCCGTTTCCCCGTGGACATTCTCCATATGGACTTTGAGGTAGTCGTTCCTGGTGAACTTCTTGTGGCACAGCTGACACTCTGCCATTGGCCGGTTGGGGTTGTGTGTGAGTTTGTGCCTGCTGAGCATCTTCTTCAGGCTGAATGACAGGTCACACACCTAGAAATAGGATTTTTATAGTCTTATTAAAGCAAGAAAACACACTTTATGGGTTTTTTTAGTTGCAAACTTTTCCGCTCACTTTACATTTTTCGTCTTCACACACAGAAATGTTTAGTAAATCACATTCAGTCGACCTTGACCACAAAAAAATGATTTCTCTTATTTTTCCTCCAGCAGCGAGAGGGAATGCATGCAACTTAACATCCATCATAAATGAGCCATTTTACACTGTACAAATAACTCCTTCGTCCTCTTTTAATCACCATAATCCGCCACTGGCTGGTATTCAGCTGCAGTTTAATAAAGTGCTGCACGATTCACAGCATGTGTTCCCCCCTCGTATGAGTGCACCGAAGCACGTTCAGAGGAGCTCATAGACAGTTTACAGCTGTGGCTAAGTGGCAAAAATAAAAATACACGGATAAAATCATGTTTGGTTTAGTCAAAAATAAGGAGATTCCTATCATATTATTATGTTGTCAGTCGGAACATGCCTGGTCCGCTGTTCGTAAGCATGCAGCCTATCATTACTCTTCAGGGAACTTGGACACTTTGTATTGATGTGATATCATGTTCTAACTTTACTATCCAAGTAGAAATTAAATAGCATTCAAACAATCTCCAAATCTGATCCGGTGTCAGTAAAATATTCGGAATTTTAAAGTGAAACTGCGACAGGAGCTGATGAGAGAAAAGGGCCTCCTCGTCTCATCGCCGTCCAGATGTTACTGGATGCTCCTACAACATTTTTAATGCTGTTATGACAGACACTGCTTATAGAGCCCCTCCAGCTTGTCTGGAAAATGTTCCTGGAACTGTGCGATCCTTTTGTCTGACTCAAAATCCACTCCGAAATAAAATCCACATGTTATTTCTATTATCTTTAATGGTTTAGCACAGAATTATTTACATGAAAATCGCTCTTCCACAGCTGGGAAAAAGAATCCAGATGAATGTTGGATGTAGCTGGGAGACACTTTCTGGTGATGCTCCACTGACGGCGAATAAGATACTGATTCTGTGGTCTCAAACAACAACTGCAGACCGTTCTCCGGGGATATGGGCACATTTTCTGGGTTTTGGACTCAAGGCGATGCCACGGATTGAGGCTTATTAGGGTGTTGGAGCTCGGACGAGAATGTGAGAATCCAGAGTTGGTGATGGATTGAACCAAGATTGTTTTCTTTTTTGTGACGTTCATCACAGAATGAAGAGACTTTTTGGATGCCAGAGTTACAATCTAAGAGAGGTGTTCATGACTGAGCTGTCGAGACTGAAGGTTTTCATTGTCTGACACTTTTAAATCCGTCCTCAGGCATAATTTAGACAACTGCACCTCCCCTGTTATTCAGTTTTTGAGTTTTTTGTCTGAATGTCGACAGATTTTCAACACTGATTAAGTTTTTATTAAAAGATTAAGTTTATGATTTCGCTGTCAGAGGACACTAAATTTTCCAGACATCTCATAATGCTTTGGATTTGGCGCTGTGAACTACAAATCAAAGCCAAGTGGTGCAATAAAAGTACGATGAACTACCTTTTATCAGTTTTTGTTCACAATTTTTACACATTAATGCTCAGAAAACTTTAACTGGAGTTCTTTGATACTGATGAAGTATTAAAAATGTGATGATTCTTAGGAAAGTTCTGAGTCAAAACCTCTGCTTTTTGGGGGATTTTTAAGGAGATTTTGGCTTTGCAAAGGACTTCAGTGGTAATGATGTCCTGTTAGGATCCACTGAATCTAAAATATAAGTGTGATCAGATATTTTATCCATCACAATAAAAAGTAGAATGTAACAGGATTATAAACTGAGGGGATTAACAAGGTAAAGTCTTAGTTTTTTAAAATAAAAAGCTCAAGTATTTTGTAAATTTCTTGGTTTCCAGCTTTTAGAAATAACAAAAAAAAAAACAGCATCCCAGTAGTTTATTTTAAACGTCCTGTCGCATGTTCCCTCCCCCAGTCTCTGAGAATAATTATTATTCCTACAGTATTATAAGCTGAGGGTAATTTCTCCCTCTGATCCTCTCAATGTGTTTACGTGAGATCAGCCCACTCGGCCCCTCCAGAGGAGAGAGATCTGTATCTGCCTCTTTCTGACCCCCCCTTTCCAACCCCCCCCAACTCCTCCCCACATCTGGCCTCGTTCCATCACACACATACACACAGACAAACACATCAGGGGACTGCGGTGTTTGGAGGGACACTCACGTCACATTGGAAAGGTTTCTCTCCCGTGTGGGTCCTCATGTGCTCGTCCAGGCCTCTTTTCTGGCTGAAGGCCTTGTTACACTCGCTGCATTTATACGGCTTCTCCTGCAGCGACACACACACACACACACACACACACAGTGAATTTAAAGAGGGCACTCGATCTTTCAGTGTACAGCAGAACAATGCAAAGACGAAAACAAAACCCAGTCAGATCACATATGGATAAAACCTGGAGAGGGGATTCGTGTCCATTATGGTGTGCACCAGTGTAATGACACACACATGTGCACACACACACACACACACACAGACACAGAACGGACGATGTGGAACACACACACACCACACACATTCCCGTTCACACACTGATACCCCTCTCTGTCCACACCCTGGTGAGTTCTCCCTGTGAGTTTATGAAGATATGAAATGAAGGATTGTACAGCCCCTGCAGTAGAGAGGAAATGACCGGCGTAGGGGCCATCAGAAACACATGGATCCCTCAAAAGAGTAAGGAAAACATGGCGCAGAAGATCCCTTTGAACGTGTATCAGTGCACTGGCACTGTGGGGCTGTAGAATATCACTCGTCTGTCTCCACACCTCATCAGTTTACCGAAGAACATTTCCTCTGTGCCTTTCAGAGGTCTGTCTCAATGTCAGTCAAAGCTGCTATCTCACTGTGGGTGTGTTCTTTTCACAGCATGTGTGTGTGTGTGTGTGTGTGTGTGTGTGTGTGTGTGTGTGTGCGTGTGTGTGTGTGTGTGTGTGGAGGCGTGTCCTGCAGTCTGAGGGGAAACAGCAGTGACACCTAGAAGACCTGAGGAGAAGTGAGACGCGTGGAGATAATGCTGTCACTCTTTGGGAAGCTGTTTTTTTGACAATACCGACTGATAGGAAGGGCTCAACCCATTTGAGGTTTAGTTGTCATGGGAACAGGGTGGAAGCAGGAAGTGAAGGGTCCTGGGAAAGGCGCTATCATGTGGGCGGGGCAAGGAGTGCCCAGTGACACGAGATACAAAAAGAGGTAAAAGATCAGGTTCATTGCATGTGTGTGTGTATGAAAATGTCTGTGTGTGTGTGTGTGTGTGTGTGTGCGTGCGTGTGTGTGTGTGCATGTGCGTGTGTTTGAGAAACCTCCCCTAAAGGTAACAGACCCTGTGACGATCTGTGTAAAGCAGATTTCTCGTTTTTTTTCCATAAGGCATGAATGGCTCTTGTATGACTAAGAAAAAAAAAATGGGGGTCAAAGATCAAAGGTCAGGAAACACATGGATGGACTTATGTGATGTGGTGTACCCAGAATGCATCACTATGACCCCTGGTAACATCTAACATCTGTACCTGGTGACCTTCAGTCTACAGCAGCTGTCCAGCCTTCGACCTTTGACCTGATCTTTCCTGTGGATCTGACCACTCACAAACGCAGCGATGGAGTCTGGTTTATTTACTCCGAAAAAGCCTTGCGTCTCATGTGTCATGTTAAATATGTTGGTATTTGTAAAGCAGCATGACAACAGGAAGTCTGTGCGCTCTGTGAGGCTGCAGGGTGCAGTTTGAAAATCAACAAGCAACTCATTGTAGAAACTGTCAACAAAAGCTAACAGCTAATCGCTAAAAACTGGCTGAGGACTTGAGCTCATGTTCGAATATGGGAGAAAAAATCAATATTTGATCCTTAAGTTTTCAGTTTTGGTTAAAAAAAGGTATCAGATTCATTTAATGTTATTTTGCAAAAGGCTGCAGCCTCCTGATGCTACATGACATTTGCAGTTTGTTAGCATTAGCTCACATTTAATAAAGTCAAGATTATAAACAAAACACACAGGTTTGGTAAAGAGAAGCAGATGCATGTAGTAACAATAAAATACAAGTTTTCTTTTACCTGCCATGTAAACGTAAATCAGCTCTGATTGCTGTTACCTGCAGGCAACACCTGTAATCCTTCTGCAGAGCTGCTAAAGTAATCTAACACAGTTGTTTGCATTTTTGCATCTCCTCACACATAACTCAGAAATCAGAATCAGGGAGGGAAAAGTTGATTTAGAAACGACTTCCAGAAACAAATTGCAAAGCATGTAAGTTCTCATTCATTTTAATTTGATTATATTATTTTTAAAAAGTGACAGCACAACCAGTAAAAATCCCTCCCTCATTTAGTCACGCAAAGAAAAGTTTTTATCTCGAAAGCGTCTCTAATTGTCCTCGTAAGAACATGAAACAACCCTTTATGTTTCAAGAACACAAGATGGAACCTTTTACATAAAAAAGTTCATTTGTAATCATACAACGTACAACATACAACCACATCCATTTGCATCGGATCAAAACTATATTATGAAAGAAAATCTCTTCATATCCAAAATGTCAGCAGTTCATATCGGCATCAGATGTGTTCTCCCTTGGGTTGCCGGTGATGTGGTTTGTGGTACAAACACACCAAACGCATCCATCTCAAACCATCTGTATATTAAAAGTGAGCTGCGGCTCTTTTTTTTTTTTTTTTTTTTAGCCAAACGACATTCGTTTTGCTCGGCAGTGACTTCATCTGGCTCTGCTGTTTGTAACTGCTCAGCCTATATTTCAGAGCTCAGTGAGCAAAGGCAGATCTGGGAACATTAGGAACAAAAAAAAACATCACTCATTTTAATCAGCAGCTCAGTAGAAAATTATACCTGCCTGTTTCTACTGTGAAAATCGACCTGTGCAGGATATTTTGATTATCTGTGCACAGTAACAGCAGAGTGCTGGACAAAATTAAAAGAGGACAGATCATTGAAATTAGCATCGTTGACAGACCGCAACTGTCACAGTCATCGCTGCATGAATCCATGATGCAAATCTACGTTGTAATGCTTATTAAGTCTCATTTATCAAGAGTTGTATCAACACAGACGTCCAGATGGCCACAAAGAGAGCATGAAAAATGTTGTTTTTTAGAGGAGAACATCATTGACGCAGGAAAACGAGCGCTATCCAAACCCAGGAAATGACCTCATGACGTCCAGTGAGACACTCACCTTTGACTTACTTTACATAAACGAGTTCAGGCCATTAAATGAAGTGTTAACGTTTTCTATGTCTGCGTCTCGGAGCTCTGCATCGCCATACAGTTTATTTTCTCTGCAGTTTGTATCTACACCATCTCCGCCTCCTCTGTCAGTGAGCAGTGCTGATGATTTATGAAAGAACTTACAAATGTGGGAATTACCTCATGATTTAATGAGCAGGGAGTGTCATGTATGTTAGACACAGAGGAGACAGAACTTTTCTCACTAGACGATGTATGAGAAGTTCTTTATGCTCACTCTGCAGTTTAGACGAAGAAAACCTGAAGCATTCTGCAACAACAATACACCCACAAAACAAGACAACGGCCATTTTGGATGTTTTTTAACAGCAGATCAGTGTAAAATATTGAGTGCAGTATTGTAAGGAGGAAATGTTACAAAAAGCAATCAGAAAAACCTTCAACTTACTAGCAAGTAGCCAACATTTGGTTTGATCCAAAATATTGCTAATACCAGAATTTCTTATTCTTTTTGCTTACACCAAATCTTCCACCATCATCTTGTCAATCAACTTTCCTCATTCTTGTCACATGAAAAGTGAAATCTGACTCCTGTTAATCTTTGTTGCCACTCTGCTGCTGCTGGATGATACTGTTTCACTTAATTGTAGCATCTGTCAACAGCTTATGTACAGAAAAAATGACGTTTGGAGCAGAGGGCAAATGTCTCTTATTGTAGGAAAGCTACCAGTGTTTAGGGAGCGCTTGATTTGATGCAACAGCACAAATTCTTTACATCCAAACCATCAATTTGCATCCAATCATGCTAAATGAATGAGAGATATTACTGTTAGTACAGCGTAAGCAGTAATGAGAGCACAAAGTAGTTCATGCACAGATAATAATAACGCATGAAAGGTAAATTTCCTCCAAACAGGAGCACATAAAGGTTTAAAACACTTACACGAGTGTGTGTGCGGATGTGCATCTTCAGGCCGTCGTTCTTGCTGAAGGCTTTGTCACAGTAGGGGCACTGATACGGACGCTCACCTGAGGAACAAAAACCATCAGAGTGCATGACATCAACATTCATGTGTGAGACTGATACTGAAACATGTAGACTTAAAGAACAACTCTGCCAAACAGGAAGACATGCACAGGTCACATCTTAGCATTAATGTGTACATGTATATTAGAGTTGGGCGATTTTGCCATTGCCAGATTGTCCTATTGCCACCCTGCGAGATCACCGATACACATTGCCATTTTTTCCACCTTAAGGCTCGCCACTTTAAAGTCAGGTCTGTCTCCTGGTCAGGTTAGATAGCTTTCTTTTTTGCACCATTTTCTGCTTATCACAACGACCATGGAGCTTGTGCAGATAAAAAATCATTACGTTGCTTATTTGGGAATACAGCAGGTTTAACCTAATAAAAAAAAGGCGAGCCCCTGAACACCACACAGGCGATTTACAAGAGAGTTGTGCCATTGTGATGTAGCGCACACAGCTGTAGCAGCATGTGTGTGTTATATAACATCGGCAAGGAAAAAAATATGGTTGATCATGCCCTCAATGGCCAACATACAATCGGATTGCCAATTAGCACAAGCCTAATGTATACTGCACTTTTGCTGATATAACCAGCCTAAAGACAGATCTTCTTGTCAGGTAGAAGACAGAAAACATAAATGGACAATTATGTGTCTTTGCCATGCAGGGAAGTGTGATGCCCTGGCTTACAGAAGCATCACGTGTGTGTTTTGCTGCATGTGTCCTGATCAGGCCTCTTGGTCGACCAGATAACTTTCACTCAAAGCCATTCCTTCCTGATGCACACACTCACTTTCCACCGCAGAGCAAAAAGCTTATTTTGGCTTGACTTCGTGGCTCACAATCTGAGCCTCAACTGGCCAACAGTTTAAGAGCACATCAGACGCAGTGTGGCTTATCTCATCCAGATCAAACGCAGTCCAGCCAAACTCCTACAGATCGTATCTGAGCACACTCCGATGATGACAAAGAGGAAGTGACGGGCCGTCAGTCAAACAGTCCGCTGACACATGGATCTGTTTACGAGTGCTGATCCACGAGCCAGATAGGAGCAACGGAGCTGATTGCTAATCTATAGAAGGGATATGAGGTAACCTAAAGAAGTGCTCTAAAGTCAAACTCTCTGACAGGAAAACACAGAATAAAACTGATAAGACAAATTTCTAGGTTTAAAAATTGCTTAATTTGTTTCATAGATGTACGGTTTTATCAGGAAGCATATGCAGAAAAACATCTCTTGTGTGCAAAAAACTGAAAACAGAGCAAGTAGCCAAACCTAAAAAGGTGTATTTTTTAAGTCTCCTTCCTTATAAAATGACTCTCCTCTGAATTAACATATATGCCTGCAAGTGTACACAGTAAAATTTAATGAAACTGCTAAAAATAAACCCACAGCCACACATTTGTGTTCATTCCTTCAGTGCAACAATCTAATTTCTTATCCGCTTCGCAGTAACGTAATCTCTCTTTGGTGGCTAATTGTTGAACAGGCAAGCAAGTGATTTTATTGATGGGGGAGATGTTTTGCTCCTTTAAGTAATAAGGTTAATTAGCTGTGTTTCCTTGGGATTCAAAATGCAAAGATGCTTATTAAATCAGAAAATCCACCTCGGGAGAATGTGAGAAGAGTAATATTATCTCACTGCTATAAACACAGCTGTATTAAAGGAATGTTTCTGTCTCGTACAGCGAGTGAGGAGAGTCTGATTGATGCACTCTGTAAATATTTAAAGGTGATTTGCAAAGGTAAATGTTTAAGGGCCTTGAGGCTTTTATGTTAGGAGAGACAAATGCTTTTTGAGGAAATGAGCATTGAGATGATTTAATTAAAGTATTGCTGCTGCTGAGCAAATCGACTCATGCATCCCTCTGAGGAGTCTGACTACCAATTTGTCTTTGCACATTTTTTATTGGATTGTCAAAGGACAACAATGGTTTTATCTACATCAAATTTAAGAGAGGGGCTACGACAGCTGTCATGTAGCAGATGTCAAGGTCTAAACCCACCATAAACCCCCCCAGCAGAGGTCTTCAGAGGTGCATGAGGAGGAGCGAAGTGACACAAAGTGATAAAATGTGTAACCTCACAAGGGTTAACGTCACATATGTGGACCCGTTGCACATACTGTGACAAGGGGGGCGTCCCACAATCCCCTTCTGTGCCTTTTTCAGCCTGTAGGAGGCCTTTTGTTGACAAACAGGAAAATCTGAATCCCAGATGTGTTTTGAGAAAGAGGAGAGCAAATCCTATGTCTTGTGTAGCATGTGTGGTGTCGGGTTAAGGTCCAGCCTGGCCTTGGGGAGTCCTGGGGAAGGCATTAGCGTGCTAATAGCACCAGAGCACAGTGTGCCAGTGTACTTCTGCGGCTTGGATCACATCCCTCCCAGGAGCTGGCTATTGTCAGTTAATACACAGCACAGACAACCACACCCTGCGAAACACAGAGGCTAGCAATAATTGCACCCAAATTCACCTACTTAACCCGTACGCTCTCTGATTTTTTTTAGACATATGTGTCTCATCTGGAAAACGCAAACACAGAAAATGACGGTGTTTGATATTTTTTAAAAGAGGTCATTTATAAATACAGTCACTTATAGATCACATAGCCTCCTCTAAACCACTTCTGTCCAACGGTCACGGCTTTTCTCACCGCTTCAACCTGCACAGAGCAAAATGAGAGCAACTCAATCTCTCGGCGAAACAGGAAATAAACAAAACGCTACTTGGAAACGTAAGTGGTAACATTCTTGCAACATCGGCCTGCGTTGTATTCGTGTGAGGGGCTTCGAGTCTGTTCTGCTGAGTGTTACTGTAACCAGAAACCCTCCACTTATTCTCCAGATTGAGCCAGATTGTTTGGGGATTATGAGGGGTGGCTGCAGCACTGAGCCGGGGCTTTATGTGTGTGTGTGTGTGTGTGTGTGTGAGTGTGGAGATGGTAACTGATTTAGCATGTGCTGAAACAGTACACCATCTCTTTGACCCTGGGTGTGTCCCCCACCCAACCCGGCCCCCGCTGTGGCCCTCACACTCCTTGTCTGCTAATCGATCCGTTTGGCACCCCTTGTGTGTGTGTGAGTGTGTGTGTTGTGTATGAGTGCATGCGGCCGAGTGTCTGGTTAGCAGATGGTCGGCTTTGTCGTTCTGCCGTTCGTGTTACGGAGAGCGCTTTTGTGGCCTCCAGGCTCCGGTCTGAAAGACATTAGCGCTGTCCGTCAGATATTAATTCCCGGCTTCCTCTGGTTCAGCCAGACAGTGGCCCTCCACTGTCCTTTCTCTTTGGCCCCCTGTCACATGCCGACAGGGGCCACGGCGGTAACGTGATCTCGGTGTGTTGGGGATGATAAGAGATCGCCTTTGATGAGCTGTAGGAACGCCCGACAACTTTTACACTTGACCTTTTCATTACAGCCGAGGTCTCGCTGGATTTTCTCCACTTCCCCAAACGATTCCTCTTGAACTTGCCCACATGAAGGTACATCAGACGGACGCAAATTCTTTGACACGCGCCGCGAAACCCGATCCTCAATCCAAATTAAGGGTCTGCATGGCGCCCGAGGAGAATTAAAGTTATGTTGGTGAGGCTTTGCTCATCAGAGGAGCAGACAATAACTCGGTACATGCTAATTTAACTTTACTAGATTGTAACCATGACCACACTCAAGACAAACAAAATCATCCATACGTAAATAGGTTCAGCTAGTCCAGAGTTCAGCCAGATGTCCATCTGAGGGCGACTGTTCTGTCTGTCTGTCTGTCTGTCTGTCTGTCTGTCTGTCGTGAGATCACTAAAAGCTGCAACGTGCAGCTCTTTGAAAAACATCAAAAATACGGCTGTTTATAACTGCTTTAATGGATGATCGAGACAATAAGTATCGTCCGTCCAGCGCCAGAGATGCATTCAGTGCATGTTTTAACAATTAGGACGGCATGCTCCAAAAAACAAGTCGCCTCACATGTTTTTTACTAAAAAGGAAACTAATTTATTAATTTTGTGCATCAGAGAAATTTCTATGACGACAATTCAGTGTAAAATATGTAACTTAAAAAGGCACATAGTTGGTTTTTATTGAATGTTTTCTACAAATGCTTCGATTCCTTTTTTGATGTCAGTGATTTATTGATGTTAAAATGCTTAATATGGTTCAGAACTGAAACACATGCTTGTATTACAGCGAGGCAGATCTACTTCGACTTCTGCTTCTCATCTGCAGTCTAAAATTTAGAGCAACCACTTCTTCTGTTTTCATTGTTTTGATTAAGTGATCTCTGACGTAAAACCTACAAACTATCCATTTAAACTTAGAACGCATGTAGGCTATAAAAACATGTATGTACACGTAATTATGATAATTATTTTTAAAGCAATTTAAGTCCTTAGACTCCAGAATTTTTGTGTTTTTTGAGCTTATACAAATAGTGATTTGATCTGTGACTTAAAAACATTTTAAAGTGTGAGTTCTGTGCTCCATCCAGACTTAAAACCCAGTGAAAAATGATGAAATGATGTGTTGCTTTCATCAAAATCCGGCCCCCATTTTGATTTCAGACAGTGTTTAGTGTGACAGTGACAGTGTGAAGTTGACACATTGTTGTGGTGGTTTATGTTTGTTTAGTCTCATGTTTTTAGCTGAGAGAAAGTGTTTATTTGTTGCTCATGATGACAGATGTGTGTAGGAGTTTCCCCCTTTTTCTAACTGCACATGTGCACACACACACACACACACTTGGCGGCCGCTTGGTCTGACTGAACATGTGGAAAAATTTTAAATATTAAAATACAACACAAACACTAAATCAGCATTTTTAAGGGGGTTAAAAAAAACGCCACAGCAATTATTTCTAACACGACTCAAGGGGCTCACGCTGATTACTGTGCCCGAACATGACGGGGCCCGATGATGTCAGCATGACGGCGAGGCTCTGGGTTTTGTCAACGTTTCCCTTGGCACAAATAATTTTCATTAACCCGGCTTTGTTTTTTTTATTTGTAGATGGCACGCATGGTGGGAAAATGTGCTCTCAGCGAGCTGTGATGTGGGGAACGACACATTCGTACCATGACGGGGCCAAAAAAGAGGAATTGAGTAAATGATAGACACATTCATCATGACTACTGGATCCACGACGTCTTCGACACGGCGGTCCAAGTTTTTGACAGCTCACGGTTTATTGGCTGTCAGTGATCTCATAAAGAGAGACGACGCCTGCTGCCGTGGTGCTACAACCAATTTGTTTGAGCTCGACACGACATTCTGACCCAATTAAACCAAACAAAAGTCCAAGCCAAATATACAGTACATGTCTTTCCAGCCTCTTAACACTCTCGGGGTCGATGTTTTCAAAATTTCTCTTTAATCCAGTTCTCGCTTTACCCAGTTCTCCCATAATGCTGCCCAGTGTTTGATGGTAAAGTGATAGGGGGGGAAGGAAATCTCCAAGGGATCCTCACAAAGTCCTCTGTGTTTAGCAGGTAAATAATCAATGCTGACTTGTTCCTGTGAAGCAGGAAGACAAACATGGTCAAGCTTTCCTGCATGCCATCCAGAGAAAACCGTCGATTTAGAGGTCTTTACCTCAGCCGGTGGCCTTCGTTGAGACACTACTGACAGAAAAACTGTCCGTCTTACAGAAGGTTTTGGTCTTTTAATATGAAGATGTTCATATTTTAAGTTAAATGAGAGAAAAACTTAAATCTTTGGTATATATTTATGTTGAGTTGTGCACTTAAATTAACCGAAATGCTTCCAAAATGTTAAAATTCAGAGAAATCTAAAATTTTATTTAAGGTAATGTTTTATTTTGTCATCTGTCGCTTATCATCAAGGTAATATCATTCAGATACAGAGGAAGGAAGTCAGCAAACATGACTAAACCTAATGTGAATCAAACTTTAATACCTCGTCCTAGAACTTTTATCTGGCAGCTTAATGATAAATTAAACAAATCCCATGATTTCACGCTGCCTAATCAAATCAATAAATTACATAAATGTTTTTATATTGTCGAACGAAGAGAGCTCTAATGACAGACAGTAAAACGTTGTGTTTAACAGTGTCATTTTATGATTTACACCTTCTGCATTTATCGCACAATCTGTGTGTGTGAGTGTGTGTGTGTGCACATTAAACTACTCTTCAGTGTTGGAGAACAAGAGGAGTCTTGTCGGGATTGTCACTCGGGGGGAACGACTCCCACTTTAAACCAAAGCTTTATTTCTCACACAAACACACAACAAACAAAAAAAAAAAGAAAGAAAACCCCAAAAAACAGCCAGTCTATAGAATGAGGGGACAGATTTACAGCCAGTCAGGGTCAAAGGTCATCCGGCTGGATGCTTTCTTGGAGTGGTCTTTTCTCTCGTTCCTCCTTTCTCTCTTTGAGGTGTCCCCTCGGCTCCCACCCCTCCCCCAGCATTCCTCTCTTTTGTTTATTCTATATAAATACAATCAGACTGGGTCCTCACTGAAATACCACCCCCCCGTTAGTATGTCCTTCACACATACATGTGTAGGAAAACACACACATGCACACACACACATAAAGGAGGCTGTGTGGTTTGGCTTGTCGAACAACCATCGACTTACACACACGCACACACACACACACACTTTTGACACTGTATTCTTGTTAGCACCTGAAGGAAAAGTTGAAGAGGCTGCATGTGTGTTTAAAGCTTAAATCACATATATTTTAATGAGTGGAAGAATGAAGCTGTTTGAAAAATGATTTAAACACTGATTATAGTCAGGAATTGATTCGCTAACTGGGGTTTACGGGCCGGTAATGGAGACGTGGCTCCAAATCAGCAGATCGAGACGCATGGGGACGAATATAAGTTCCATTTATTCTGAAAACTACCGAGCTCATGTGCCTTTGAGCAGGTCTGAAGCTGGAAAGCAGGCAGATTAAAGTGACGTATTCAATCAAAAAAACCATCAGCGAGATGAGAGGACGACATGAGAGAGAGAGAGAAGAAGAGATGAAGTTCAGCCGGAGTGAAGAATCGAGGGAGGCAGCCAGCAGCAGGAGGAGGCGAAGAAAGAGTGAGTGAAGGAGTTTAGAGGCCAAGAAGTGTGTGTGTGTGTGTGTGTGTGTGTGGTCGTGCCAGGTCTCTGCACCAGTCTGTTGGTAAGGAGACACACTGGAATGTGTAGCTTTCCAGTTTAAGGCAGTTTAATGAACATCCAGGGCTCCAGTCTTTGTGCCAGTGCAAAAGGCTGGAGCATGCAGCGCTCCATCACGCTGGATTTTTCTCATATTAAAGTGTGTTTGTATCCAACAACCTGGTTCCAGACCTCAAACAACCACACACTTCTTCCATTTCAAGTTCAAATTCAAATGAGTCTGTTGTCACGCACGTTGACAGCTTGTTTCTCATGTTGGAGAAACCAGTCGCAGCTTCTCAGACGGTTTGAAAAACCTTAAACCCAAACACATGAGGACGCTCCAACAGGTGAGCAACCAGGATGTCTCATCTTTTGTTGTTTTTAACTGGATACCAACAACAGTGTGAACACGCTGTGACAAACGGACAAGGGTTTTTTACGCAAAGCAAGAAAAAATAAGTATGACATTTCACAAAACTTACAAAAAGAGTTATGATTGAGAATTTTCTGCAAATTTTAAGTTTCTCCTCACTTTAAAAATCTTAAAATTGCGCAATTTTGAGTGAGAATCTGTAAATATTGCTGTCATTAGTTGAAATTAGAAACTTTGTTCACAGACATCTGCTGCTTATCTTAGCAGGTAAGAAAACCCAAACATGTAACTGTCTTTACAGCGAACCTAAAACCAAGAAATCAAGAAATCAGAGTGTGTGAGGACGTCAAGGAGCAGGTTCTTCACTGTGGTCTAGACACATTAACACACAAACTGCTGTCATAATGTGGTCAGACACATCCAGACCATCTCCAGATGTGGTCTGAGAGATCAGATCTCAATGCATTTACACCAAATGCACATTTATACCAAATGTGCACAGTCTCACAGAAGCTATTCAGCAAGTCTGGATGTCAAACTGTGTATTTTGGGGAAATTAAGTCAACAATTTTGCATTGAGACGACGAACGACCATTTTAAAAATGTTTAGGTTTAGATCCCCTTCAAAAAAATTCAACAGTTTGAACTGAGCTGGAAATCAATCTGATTCTCTGTTGACGTGATAATTCTCTGCAATGATTCCCCACATTTTTTCCCTGCAGTAGCTGATTTTACTGGCAGACGATGGAAGGCAGTGAATCGTGGAGGGTCACTGACCTGTGTGGCTGCGGATGTGGACCCTTAACGTGCCGTTGCTGGCGAACTTTTGTCCGCAGTACGGGCAGATCTTCTCCTTCTCCCCCGTGTGCGTCTGCCAAAGGGAATGATAGAACAGACATGTGGTTGATATTAGGAAAAACATTTGTAACATTCATCCCCACATCCTTCCTACATTATAAAGTAAAATGTGGCCGACTGCGATGTCTGGAGTTCACTGTCAGAACATCATGCTCACCAGAGACTCATCAGACGGTTACCAAATACAGAAAATTAGCTTTATTATAATGTAACTTAAACCCACTCAGACTAACGTTATCTGATTTTGCCCTTTGCACTGTTTCACTGAGTTAAGGACCAAACAACACAGACGATGCAGAGTCCAAATCCCAGAAGACTGAAGGCCAGTGTGCATGTATGCATCCATCTCCTCCTCCTCCTCCTCCCACTTCCTCCTCTACCTTCACCTCCTAACAGTCCACAGTGTTGAGCTCTGAGGGCTCATACGGGCTGCACATGCAAAAAGAGAAGAGGAGCATGTGGAAACACTGCACCACCTTCTCTACCTTTGCCTCCCACCTTCCCCCTCCACAAAAGCTCCTCTCCTTGTTGAAAAAAGTTCCTCCTCCTGCACTGCTGTAAATTCCTGGGAATAATCGTGAGTTCGAAGGACTCAAACTCAGAGCGACAGTTTCAACAGCACTACAACAATGCAGGAACACCTCCTCTCTGGGCCCCCATCCTTTCCTCCATCACCCCACTGTGTCCCTCTGACACCTCGGGTGTTTCGTTACAAAGGCTCCATCAACACACACACACACACACACAACCCTGCACAAACCAACCCACAGATATGAACACATGTGGCCCAGATGGAGCTGTGTTGCATTATTTAGTCACTTGTTTATAAAGCAGAGAAACACCACAGGTTCTCCACCTTCATGTGCAGCCACACGAGGGAAACACCGGCTATTTTCACTTGGGATCGTTCCAAATCATCAAGTGTGGAATTTATTGGGAGTTGTAGGTAATTATTCAAACGTCTTTATATCTAAATGATCGGTATGTGTGTGTAACTACTGAAAAACCAACCCTGTAATTTTCATTCATGGGTGAATTCTTTCAGAATAACACTGACAGGAGTGGGATTATCTGGTACGATGTGCAGCACATACAGTACATGCGCATACATGCTGACACACACGCCCTCTCATGTAACACCAAACCCAGGATCCCTGTGGAGAAAACACTGTGCTCCATGAATAACACAGGCCTGTTCAGATCGACTGTTCATTTAACAAGGAACTTCTGCAGAGGCACATAAAACTAAAGATCAGGGTCACAATTAAAGAAGAAAGAGAGAAGATTCTATTGATCGAGTCAGTGTCATTTTCAACATTGATTTCTGTTTCTTTATCAAAAACTCCTGGATCAGATGGTTACTAAATGCATGCAAAATGTCTGCCAATTCTTTCTATTGACAGCCAGTTGTCCCTTTTCTGTGTTTACAAGTGAATCGCAAACCAACCTGCTGTATCAGAGTGTGTTTGGATGTTGCACTTGTTAAGTCAATGAAAGCAGCTTGGCTTCCTGTTATCAGCTCTTATTATTATGATTTCATTTTAGCCAATTATTATGAGATAATTTGAATTTTCCATTAATGGATTATATTAATCAGTGGAAGGAGCCATCATGACATCACCCATTGGTTTGTGAAGTACTGATTTGAAGGAATTTGGCTTAACAGTTGTCACCATCTTGGTTTTCTGAAGGGATAAGTGACCATATTTAAAGAAGAGAGTGATGTCCAGCAGAAAGCCTGCAGCTGCTGTCAATCAAATTATTCAAATGTGAGTGATTTGTACAAAAATTTACCTCCGTAAAGTTGTCACGAATGAGAAATGAGCTGTAGTGAACAAAACCGTGTTCTGTGTCGTAATTTAAACAGGGTTATTTCTGCTTTAAAGCTGCACATTTTGAATGGGGCTCTATGAGGATTGACTTGCTTTTGCAATCAGCCTCGAGTGGCCATTTCAGGAACTGCTTTTTTTGGCACTTAGCACATTAATTTCTTTTTTCAGCCTGCCTGTTCCCCTCTGAAACAAATGTCATTATGTCAGCTATTTTGATAACAGATCTGTTGTTTCAGTGGTTTTAAATTCACTGGTGAAAGATTCTCAAATGTGAATTTGTTGCCTCTGTTATTTATACGTTTAACATCGTTGATTTCATGTAGTCTTGTTTTAGACTGTAGCTCAGGTAAAATGATTTAAAGTCAACTTGCATTGTTTTTATTCTATTCAGACTTTTAATATTTCAAAAGAAAT
>JAPZDV010000021.1:23355087-23413201 GCA_029814665.1 Acanthurus lineatus | reverse complement strand
GGTGTTTTTTAAAAACATTTTACAACCTTCTCAGTCTTTTATGGCTTCTTTTGCAACTTTTGTTAAACTTGTTGCTGTCATCAAGTTCATTAAAAACACGTATTTACAAAAATCAATGAAGGTTATGGAGCATTAAATGTGTTGTCTTTGTTTTTACTTTCTGTGTTTCGTTTTTTTTAAACAGTGTCCCAACTTGTTTAGAGTTGTAACTTGTTTAGAGTCAAATAAACTAACAGATTTTGTTCTCAAGTAGCATGCACTGATGAAAAAAACAAATATTTAATCATAAATAAATCTGAATGAAAGTGGAGTTTAAAAATGTTTCTAAAATCAACGACAGTAAAAACCTCAAATGAACTTAATCCAAAGTTTATCTTGGCTTGCAAACTCACTGACGTGTGAATTTGGTTTCTGTTTTTTTAAACTTTATGATTCAGTTTCAGCAGCTGTTCTCTCACAGCTGTCTGAGGCTCTAAATGTACAGAACGTCTAAATCGCTCTCCATTATGACACCTGGCAGCGTAACATCACCTACTGTACAATGACGGCTGTATTTATGCTCATTTTTTTAATTGTTTGAGGTCCTTGAGGCTAATTAAATTACTGAGCTGTTATTTTGTGTTTTTATCTGCTGGTTTCTGACTGAACAGGACTGAATCTCTGCAGTGTGAGAGTCTTTTTCATTCATGGTGAGATCTTTATATAGCAGAACAGGAAGCTTTATGCTAATAATCCAGTTATAATTATTATGCTTCTCATGAAAAGTTATCATTCATTTCAGTTGAAACAACTTATTTACGACAAGTTTGTCCAGTTAAAAGTTGTTGAATCCAACCTGAAACAGTTTTACAGGAGAAAGAAAATGCTGAGAAAACGGATTATTCCAACTATAGCTTTCTTAAAGAATAGACAAAATAGACTTGCAGACCTATATCTTTCTTTAAGATATTTGAAACTTCTTATTAAAAAATTCTCCTGAGTTTTAGAGAAACAAATATTTCAAAGATTAATCAGTTTTTTTAATTCAAAAGTTCCAGTTTTTCTGAAGATATCTAAATCATCTAAATAAAAGGTTACAAGTCAGAATGTAGACTCTTAAGTTTCTTGGAAAACTTTTGAGAGTCTGTATTTGACCCAAAACTAATACAATTTTTGCCAAAGTTGCCTTAATATTTCAGTTTTTCACCTTGTTTATAGTCAAAGAACAAACTTGACAGAAATTACTAGGAGAGTTTAGGTTCAGCATATTAAAATATTCTTGCATCAGGTTCGTTGAGTTTGAAAATCATATGATTTCACCTGAAAATGCTACGACAGCTTTTTAAATTTCTCACATTGAGACAGTTGCAGAGAGCTCACATGTTGTCCAAACATAAACTCACAAAGACACACAAAGACACACACACACACATTTATTGACTGGCATGTCTATTCTCTCACCTACAGTGAAATCACACACTCGATCCTCGCGCCCCACATACTGTCTCGAACTCGATACATAATACGAGCTCTGGTATTATATGGCCTCCCTCCTGAGGCAGCGACAGGAAATGCCTGGAGCTTTACAATCTCTTTGTTATCTGGCTCAATTTGAGGAGCAGCGCTGCATCCTGCCAAAGCTCCACTGCAGCTCGACTGTCTGTTTCTGCTGGGTCACGTCACCAACCGGACACACACACACAAACACACACACTCGATGACAGATAACGTCTGCAATGTCTGCGCTGAGATGTTTGACAGAGTTATGATTTTATATTTTAACATTAAAATTCACAGGGGGAAGGATGAGCAAAGGGCCAATGAAAATACAAGAGTATATAAAATGTTCTGCGCTGGTTTTTTAACTCAAAGACTTTTCTGTCTTCTCAAAAACAACCTCATATTTTACAGGGTTCATGTAGTTTTTTGCATTTTATATATAAAATATGACATTATATTTAATCTTTGGAGGGGTTTTTTGTATTTCGAGGCATTTGTAAAGCTTTTCATAGCAAATTTAACTTTTCAAGCACTTTCAAGGTTCCTCAAAACAAATATTTTCAGCAACTCACAGCCTTTATCATCACATCTTGATGGTTAAATCTTACTGCAAAAATGCAGTTTACATGAGTCCTTTACACTCACACCAGTCAAAGTTTAATGTCACTTTGTTTACATTAGTTTTGATTGCATGTTTTGATCACAATTAATATGACAGCTGGATTGTTTCATTTCAATAATTAAAGAAGGGTTGTTTTATTTGAATGGTTGGCTCTATAAAACACCAGATCATGTTGAAAAAAATGGAAATTTTAAAGTCGTATTTTAAAATTTAAGTATATTTATAACTTTGAAAACATTACAGTTCAAATTGAGCATATTCCAAACTTAAAACAAGCTCCATATTTCTAATGTGAAATCTAAAATTAAAAACAAAACTGAAATTAATCCAGGGAAAAAAAATTAATTGACTCTCTTGACTTTCTTCCCTTTTAAGCTCATATGTAGAGCTGCGACAGCAAGACTGCAAACAATCATAACCTGATTTTAATGTACCATGTTACATATGTTTATCAAGTTTGTGACCAAGCTGCCATTTTCTTTTCTGAGATCAGACTGAGCATCACCCAAATCTGCATGTGTCACTCAGCGCTACATCACGTCTTTGGGCTCTGATTGGTTTACGGTATTTCCAATTGCACCACAGAAGTATTTTGGGCAGCAGCTGTCTAAAACACCACATTAAAACCAAAAATAAACTTAAACTGACAAGCATTTCCTTGCGGCTCGGGCATGTCAGACTAATAAAACACAACACTGCAGCATTCAATTCAATCAAGAGTTTTGCAGCTGCAGCCTGGCACTACCTGTTAGCTTACAGTGCTGGATGTTAGCTAATGTTAGCAAACTTTATATCACTGTTTAATGCAAATTACTGAGTCACTTGACTCTTTTCTACTTGTGCTGCTTTAGCACTACTTCAAAAACGTCACATTGTCCTGTTTTAAGCAACTAGTCAGTTTTTAAAATAACTGCCTATTAACTAATCAATTAATCATCTGACAGTTCCAGCTCTACTCATGGGTATATGTACTGATTGTGGGGAGGGTCTTTGAACACACACACAGTCGTACACTTCATACTTACTGTTGTGGATGAGTAAGTGACGCTGTAGAGAAAACGGGGTGCGAAACAGAGCTTTGCACTCTTCACACTGAAAGGGTCTTTCCTCCGAGTGGGTCTGCAGAGAGAAAGCAGAGCAGCATCAGCCATGTTTATGACGTGAGCGCACAGCCGCCACCCGCCACACCGGAGGACGTTGATGAAGCCGCTTAAACTGATGAAGGAGGATCACGAAAAAAGGCTCCAGAGCAGATTTGGTTTGTTGACTTGATGAAGACAAGCAGCTCGAGGGGCTTTAAGTTCAAAGTGCTTCTGTTTTTCTGCCCCACATCCCCCCAAAACCCTCCTCCACATGCCCGACCTATCTGTCTGAATGACACCTCAATCCCTGAAGTAAACATGGGGGAGCTCAGAGGGGGGGCAGCAGGCCACAGACCCCACAGATAACAGCCACCAACGAGACCCTGATTGATTACAGCCTCACTAATAACTCCTGCTTTGAAGTGACTCTGCCTTTCAGTGAATAATCTCAGCAAACACCAATCAGCTGAATATAAAAACACAGAGAAATAAAGCGTGAAAGCCTTTTCTGCTCACCTTCTTGTGATTCTTGTAGACGTTGCGGTGGGCGAACTCCTTCCCACACAGTTTGCATTTGTACGGTTTGTCCTCGCTGTGGATGATCTTGTGCGCCGTCACCTGGTCGAGACGCTTGAACGAGCGGCTGCAGATCTCGCAGGTGTACGGTCGCTTCTCTGATCATTGAGAGATGAACACAGATGCATTCTGGTAAACAGAGGTGATGCGTGAAGTTGAAGGTGATTTACTTAAAGGCAACATTTCCCAACCTGAGTGTGTGATCATGTGGCGTTTCAGCTGATTTGTAGAAATGAACTTCTTGTCACATGCGTGGCAGTCGAATATTTCATGTACCTGAAAGAAAAGAGTAAAAACAAGAGCAGTGAAGTTTCTGTCTTGCTGATCATTTTTAAAAACTTTGAGTAAAAAAGAGCATGTATAAGTTGAAAGATCACAGTCTTCAACGGTCAACAGACACTAAAAATCTTGTCCGTTTTGATGAGAAAGAAGATGTCTACAGACAGAAAAGCAATTAAAGTGATGAAAAGTTTCAATCCTTTTTCTGCTTCAGAGCATAGCTCTCATAATTGCACATTCAATAGTTCCCCGGCGCACAGCTACATTAGCGTATGCTAATGCCAGACAGCTCCTCTTGTCAAAGCTGCTTCTGCAAAAGCTTGTTCAGCTAAATGATGATAATGGCAGATTTAAGCTGCTTTGGAGCTAACGAATCATTATGTAAAGTTTGATTGCTCCTCTGCAAGAATAATAATAAATGCCCACCATCTCTGATTGAAGCTGAATGTACACACCACACACTTTTACTCAGAAATGTGCCACATTTATAATAGCACATTATGTAAAAAGTGGGGCTCGATTCTTCTGGACATCTTTATTAAATGTGCAGAAAACATAATTTGTCAAAATCTAATGTAATCCTGACCTACATTTATAGAAACATGTGCTGCCTCTCAGATCTCTGATTGTACAACAGACTCTGGTTCAGACGACGGTGCATGACTGGAAATCATTGCTGCTGCCATGAGCCGTATAACAGCAGAAGTGGCACATGCACACATAAGGAGGCCACATGGGAATATTACATACGCCTTTTTTAAAAAAATAGAAAACCCTGGAGATCTGAAACTGGAGAACACTGACTCATAGACAGGTGAAGTGGGTTAAATGATGCACTGCAGAACTGTGTCACAACTTCCAGGTGACTTTAAAAGTTGGACAGTCTGCAAGTGGCGTGATGAATAAGGAGGCAGGGACGGATTAACGCTGCTGATTAATATGGACGATGTTGACAAGAGAAAATGAATATGTCACAATTAGCAGCAGGGAGAATTAATGGAGAATGTTGGTTAATGAATGAAAACCAGCAAGACAATCTGTGTGAAGCAACTGGTGTAATAATCCAGAGACCAACATCACAGAAAATGATGTTCTGACCTGGAAGGAAGACAGTCTCAATGTAATGATTAATCCAAAAAAAAGTTATTTATACATTATTATTATGATTAACAGATAGTTTATAGATATTTATATATAATCTTTACAAAAATGCAAAAATTGTTCTGATACAAAATAGCTTCAGATTGCTAACAAAGAGAAACTTACAATCACGCTTTTTTCCCGAGTCTCATGTATTCCAGATAATCATCAAACATATTTGAATCTATTGCATGTAACTGCATTAAAAATAACATCTTTAAAACCACTTTCAAGCAAAATTAGTGCGTAAATGTTTAAACTCAAAGTCACAAGTACAATATGCGAGTGCTGCTTGAAAAAGATTGAAGTAATGAGTTTTAATATACTGCAGCCTCTCACAGTGCCAGTAACCTGCCTTTTTTTCCCTCCTTCCTTCCATTCATGGGGGAGCTTTATCCCCTCACTGTGGCATTTTGCATAAAATTACTGTTCCACATTGTTTTCAGACTGTAAAAAGCAATAAATATTGTCTAAATTCTGCACAGTTCATGTAACTGCAGGTCAAAATTAGCATATCCTCCAAGGTTTCACGCTTGCATCACCGATGATTGGAGCTGAAGTTGATAAATACTATTATTAAACAGTAGTAAGTACTTATGACTACTGCAGAGAACTACTACAGAAAAAGCCTGTTGTTGGTGGGTGTCAGCGGCTTTATGTTCAATGTGAAACAGGTTTCAGTAGAAGACATACTAGTCACTTTGTGCACAAAAAAAGGGAGTGCAATCTGGAAAGAACTATCCACTCATAAATGTCTAAACAGCAAATGTAAAAGCTGTCATGAATCGTTACTGGCAGTACACAGTAACAAAACAGATTTCTATTTGTATAAAAACATTTCAGAGCAGTATTTAAACAGTTCAAAATCTGTAATCCATCAGTTTGAGGGAGAATCCTGACGCCGAGGCTAGAACCTTATTGTCTGCCAACAGAGCCTCTTAAATTTCACAAGACCTGTGGGATGAGCCAGTGAAAAAGAAACCACCCCTCAGCTCTTTGTCACCCAGAATAAATTTGTAACAACTTGATCGTAAAGACACCCTCACGTGGAGAGGGGATAACCGAACAAAGTGAACTCTGGAGCTCAGGAACAGGAGACAACTGCAAGATTAAGACGTTAGACTTGGTTACATAAAGAGCGAAGTGAGTTGGAAAAAGCCAAAAAGAGACATCACTGTGAAAGTGGATCATGCAAAACTGGATAAGCTGGTTAAATCCTCTGTGATCTAATGCAAAGTATCTGATCAGGACAGTTTGAGCTGTTCTGGAGACGCTGTTGAGCCTCACCTTTCTGTGTTCCTGCAGGTTCAGAGATGAGGAGCATTTTCTGTTGCAAATGGTGCACGTGAGTTTCCGACGGGCACTCCCTGCAAAGAAAAGCAAAAAAAAAAAAAAAATGGATGAAAAATGACCAAACGTGACCTGCAGGGCTGATAACAAAAGGAGCCAATCATGACGGCAATTTCAAGTCAATCATCACACAAGAAGCAGAAAAATACCACACCTTTTACTGGACACTGAACGCCCCATCAAGGGCCCAATGATCTCACCATCCCACTATTTTGGGACCCTCCCCTTTTCCCCATCTTAATCACATGCCCCACATCTGACGAGTCTGGTCCACTTCCCCCTCGCCCACACACACACACACACACACGCTGCTTGTCCTGACCACATTGGTGAAACATTAAGTGCCCGGATCTGAACTCCATCAGCCCATCAGATGAACGTCTTAATCTCGGGTTGATACTTGATTCACGTGTACGACTGCACGAATCCCCCCGCTGCCCTACATCCCATCATAAATAGCATTGGAAGTCCAATTATCTAAAGGAGCGAGCCGCCCCAGAACACACAGGTCAGCAATTACGTAGCGCAAGTAATTAGACATGTGTCTCAACATCGCAGAGATTTTTAACTGATCGAGGTCAACCGCTATTGCTGCAGTTCCTTGAGTGCTGAGGATGCTAATGGACAATTAACTCCATTACAAAAACGGAAGTGCTGTGCTCATGTGGATATGTGTGTGTGTGTGTGTGTGTGTGTGTGTGTGTGCTGGAGAAAGAGACAGCGAGTCGTGTAGTGAAGTGAGAGATGAACATGCGAACCTGTGTGAACGTTTCCTTTATGCTTCTTCAGAGCGTCCTTGCTCTTGAATCTTTTGCCGCAGCTCTCTGCTTTACAGATGAACCTGGCGTCTCCTTTACAGGCTTCCTTATGCTGTTCAAAGCTGTAAACACGGACGCAGAAGAAGAAGAAGACAGGACTCAGTCTGACTGTGTGTTTAAGGAAATAAATGGCATGTGTCCATGTGTACATTGTAATGTAGACAGGTAATAAATTCCCTCGGAGCAGCGAGTGTTACCTGGATTCGGAGCCGAACGTGTTGTGGCAGAGGGAACACTGGTGCACTTTAGATTCACCTGATGGATCCAGTGACTCAGAACAATGCAAAACACTGGAGAGAGATGTAGAAATGACAAAAAAATCAGGCTCCAACTGGGTAATGAAACGTAATGGCAAAACAAAAGTAAACTGGAATTTTCAATTAAATGGTTTTTGCAGGAGTTACCATAAAGTTTTCAGATTTCTAAAATGATCTAAAGGTATCTAAAATTCAAACCAAATTTGTAGAGATATTTGCATATTTATTCTTAACTTATAGAGTTTAGGATACTGGTAAAAGCCAGATGTGTTGTGAGAACTACTACGCACTCATGTCTATAGGTTAATATCCAGCACACAGGTTAGCTTATGGCTCATTCCATTCGAACCGGGAAGTGGAGGTCTGAGTCAGAAATTTCAAATGGACAACCTCCTGAAGTTGGATTTCCAACAGCAATAGTCAGGAAAACCACAGCAGCCCAACCTCGATATCTAAGATGACTGCTCTTATATTAAAACTGGGGAAAACTGTAATAATATAGTGTTTAATTTAAATTCTGTCTTAGTTGTGTCTCATTAAATCACTCATAAACACAGAACCGTCCAGCTTCTATCCTTGGACATGTTGCCATGATGTTTGTACGTGCAAAACACAACATAATGTGTCGTTATCAATGTGAACAAGAGCTAACCTGGCTAAAGCAAATCCCACTTCCCACACTTTCAAACCTCAGTTTTCTGACTTGGTGGTCACTTGGGTGCAACATCAATCCCACCTTTGACTTCCAACTTCAGATGTAAATGAAACACATTAGCTTAGCTCAGCATAAATAATGAAAACATGTGAAAACACTTAGTCTCGTCTGTGACGACCAAAACCTCTAAATCTCACTAATTGTCATGTAATACCTCTTTTTATTAATCTGCACAAACACTGAAGAGTAAAACCAACAGTTTGAGTTTTTTTTATGGGAGGATGTGTGTCTCGCTGTTTTCTTGGCGGGCGCGGTAACTTCCATGAGTGTTTGGCTAGTCATGGTGACGACAAGAGTCGAGGACGGACTATGCAAACAATATAAAATATTTTAATAACTGAGTTTTGAGGTGCTTGCAGGCAGAATTTGTTGCTGTTGGACAGCTTCTAATTATTTTTGCAATTATTTTTCAGACTTCTTAATTACCTATGGGGTTGTTCTTAGAGCTGTAACGTTAAAGAAAAGTACACTGTAAGGAGTGAAGTGATGGAGCAGAAAACCCACTGGCGCTGCAGGGCCTGTTTGATGGGGAACTTCTTGCCACAGTTCCTGCATTTGAAGTCCTTCTCCTCTGTGCTGGGCCTCTGGTGCAGACTCTGGAGGTGGGCGGCCAGGATCTCTTCACTTGGAAAACTGCTCTCACACAGCAAGCAGGGGTGGTCTTCCTTCTTTATTACAAGTTCTGCAGAGATGCGGTATGCATGCGATTAGCAGACATCTATGAGGCAAATATGCATCAATTTCTGTGTGGTTTTCTTTGAATTATTAATGTTCTGCATTAAAAAAAACAAGGCAATGTAACTTTACTGTACCCATTTCAACTATATGTTTGGCATCTTTACTGTTTTCATCTTCATCCCTGATGTCCTCCTCCTCTTCTTCCTCCTCCTCTTCCTCCATATCACTGTCCAGGTAGCCTATCAGGAGCTCCGTGTCTGTCTCTATGTCATCCACAGCCAGGTAGAAGATGTTTTCTCCATCCTAAGGGACAACAACACGGTTATAATCGAGTATTCACACATTAGACTCGATGCCAAGGAGCACTGGACGAACTGCACCTGACAAATTTAAAAAGAATGCAGCTAATGAGAAAAGCACACACAGTTATAGCCATTTATAGTAATGAGCAGTGAGTAACGGCTGAGACTCGCTGATGATTGAACTCATTTCACCCACACGGCAGTCCGTTAAGCCCAACTGAGGCCACAGGTCAAAATCTCAAACCCCCTTTAAAAATGTTGTCATTAACTTTCTTGTCCTCAAAGGTCACGCTAATAAAATCAAACCGTCATTCTGTTTTAGCTATGGGATTCTAAATGTACATAAATAATGATTAAGAAGAGGAAAGCTACACAATAAATGTCACTGCTGATGGAACGCAGAGCTTTAACACACATGGATGACCTTTAGGAGACCAATCACGGTGGACGTTTGTGTATTAATGGCAGGAACTTGGCCCTTAGACCTGAAATGTTACTCTCCTGTCTTCATTCAACTTCTATTTTTCTTCCATCACGAGAGAACAATCTTTTTTATCTTTGAACAGGAGTGCAAGAGGTGAAATTTACCAGATCTGGGTTGTGTTCACAGATGTGTGTAAATGTGTGTTTGCATGCCGAAAGAGGTTGTTTTTAGCCAAATCTTTAGATGTTTTAGTATTAATAGGCCTTGCTACTGCAGCTGATGTATCGTTTATTAAGATAATAACTTTAAAAAATGTTCTTTTTTAGAGGAAACAAATAGAAAAAGAGATTCTTTCCCCCGTGGCTGCTATAACAACACTCGTAAAAACAAATCGCTTGGCTATTGTGGTATTTAACACTCTTCACATCAGCACGTCTCACATCTGGATCCCAAATTTACAGAGATATAATGTCCAGAAAACAAAAAAAGAGTCTTTCCTGCCAAAATTTACATGCAACTCACAATGATTTATTGTGAAATGTAAAGGACAAACAAGCAATTCTCACCTTTGACATATTTTCATTATAAAAAATAACCTGTCTGAATGAAAAGTCCCCTTAAAGTTCAGTTTGAAGCTTTGCAAATTCTTTCTCCACCTGTGTATGTTCATTCTGTCAGCACTTACCATCATATTGTATAATATTTATGTCATCTGTGAAACTTAGCTCACACGCTCATCTGGACGTCTTACAGAGAAAACACTATGAAACGCTGCCATTTCTGACCTGTGCTACTGTAAAAAAGTGACTCTTTAGACTTTGCTTTGAAGGTTTTCCAGACTGGAAAGAGTCTGTTCCCTCCGAAGACTTTACATTTTCAAAAAAAAAACAACTAAATTCCAACATCTTCTGCCTGTCCACGTTAAACAAATCTCTCTTTCAGGTCTCTGCAGCCACATTCTTGTAAATCATTAGCCCGTCCTGTCAGATGTGCGTTGCCTTTAAAACGTATCATTGTCTTTCTAGTCCTTTAAGGTAAGTCTGAGGGATTCATGGTCCGCTGACAGGAAATGTACCTGTATGGCTGCCAAGTTCTTCTGCTCCTGCGAAGGCGCCTGATGGACAAACCGCAGCCAGTTGGCATAGCGGGGGTTACTAGCATCCAGAATATACAGCACATCTCCTTTACTGCCACGGACCTGGAAAGAAAACAATGAGCGCTTGAGTTGTCAGAAGCGAACAACTGATTCTTCTCATGTTGGTTTCATGGTTTGTTTTCTGTGCATCAAAGAGTTTGAGCCTTTCACATGGAAACATAATCATGTACCTCGCAATGTGGCGGCTACAGATAACTACATCACAGCCTTTCTTTCATTGGTTACCATCAAGGCTTCGCCACAACATAAGATGTGAGTCGGTTTAAATCAGCCCGTGTGGTTCATGTACCTTCAGTGTAATTAAACATCCATTTTATCACAGAAAAATTGAGAACGTATTCGGACAGAAGTGCAAACAGCTGTGTCTTTCTTTTTGAACAGCTTTTCTGTGATAAAAGGATGCGTTTGGTGCTTAATTGCAAAACAGGCTGCAAGAAGATTCTTTACTGCGCTCTGTTAATTACAGCTTTACATATTTAACACAGTTTTTACAGGTGTGAGGCGAGTGTTATCATGCCATGTGCACCTTCGAACCAAAAACTACAGTCACAAAAGGATGGCTTGTGCCAAGCATCATTAGAGTGTGTTTAGATACTATTTTCTTCTTCCTGATACCTGAACTTTGTCTATCAGCTGATACAGAGTCCTAAGTGCTTATTTAACACCAGTATGTCAGATAAACAGACACATTACTGTTATAAGTTTCAGCAGATGTAAACTTCAAACCCTGTATGGATGATGCATTACAGGTGCGCCTGAGGTTTTACATGTTGCGTGCTGATGATATTTGATACTTGTGCAATAAAAATATGCATACCGGTGTACAGGATGCTACTGGGAGGCAGCCATTTCCAATAAATAAACTATATGATATCAGTGCATCAAATCATGTACTCGCAGATACTCGATCCAGCTTTTCAGGCAGTTTCGGTATTGGAAAAACCCTATAAAGCATATTTGGCTCTTGCTTTAACCACTGGAGTGTGTGCAGTGGTGTACAAACATGATGATGTGCGTGCATTCACCTCCCACATTAGCCTGGTGTCCGAGCTTTCATCCAGCTCACTAGGCAGCTTTTTCTCACCTGCAAAAGGGCCAAACTTTTCCCCCTTTAAAAACAAACAGACGGATCATTTGTCAAACACGATGCCACTGTACAACAAACTGGCAGCCAAGATGAATTATATGAAACATTATACACCTCGTAGACAGTCCAAACCATGGGTTTTTGTGCATTGTGGGTAAGAAATGTTGGATAACCACTTTGGATGGGCACGCCTACTGTTGAGTGTGACATGTGAGTGCATCCTTTCTGTGGGCTACAGAATATTTTTAATATTTTTTTTTACTTTTTAGCCCTCCAGTGCCAAAAAATTTAGGGGGCGTGGTCAGAAATGTCTCCTTGTTGTTCCATGTTCATCCTCAACATGCTTTACTACAGTGAAACGGATTTAAACCGTAAAATCCTCCTGAATGTGAACACATCTTCTGTAAAACTTTACACACTCCCCTCTCTTTGCGGCTGACAGCGTTGGGGAAATGTGTGCAGATTTGTAAAATGACGCAAAAAAAAAAAGCTACAAAGAAACTGAATGTAACGTTCACGCGCTGTGTTATATCACACTCACGAGCCTCTCCTGCCGACATGAACACATTGTTATGGAGTGAACGGGAGAAACAACTGGAGACACTGTAGCTACGTGGCACTTCACGTCAGAGGAGCCTTGGGTTGAGACTGAGACTTTGACAGCGACTATGAGGGGAAAAGGCGAACAAAAAGAACATCTAAAACGCTTAAAAAGTGTTTACAAAGCAGCACAAAAAGCTTCCCGCGTCTTATTTTGTCGGATACAAAGTTGCCGAGTCAGAAACAACAAACCTTTTTCACCCGCCTCGCCGTGTAAAGACCGATTCCATCCTGGACCTTTGACGATTTCAGAGAAAATCTGTCTGGCACGTACATACCCAACATTGTCATTTCTCGGAAACGTCTCCTTCAATGACAATTAGTTGGCTATCGGATATGTCAGCGGAAGTGGACGAGCATTGTCATTTTGAATTTAGAGCAGATGAGTTTCTTCGCGAAGAGGTCCAGGTTGAACTTCTGCTGCTCCTGCTGCAGGAAGGCAACGCTGCGTCCTGATTGGTCCAAAGTTTGTAACCAGAAGCTACCTTTACTGTCGTGCAACACTGCAGTTTTCATTCAAGGCTGCTCACACAAGCCTGCCCGTGATGAGAGCACCACTGCAAACACTGCAGTACTGTAGTATCAGAGGTAAAACATGTAGTTTTTCTCACACACTGTACACACAAGCGTTTTATCCGAGTAACTTTGTACCTAGAAGTGGATAAAGTGTTTAGATCCTGTACTTTAGTGATAGTATCAATATTAAACTGTAATAAACTCTAGAACAGGTTAAAAAAACATGCATTCAAAACCTTATTCAAGTAAAATGTGCAAATATTGAAAGAAAAATGTATTTTAAGTATCAAAAGTGAACATTTTCATATTGCAGTATAATGTTGTATTACTGCTGCATTGTTGTGTATGTTGTATTTTACTGCTGTAGGTGCTGAAGGTTGAACTCATTGTTACTCCTTTATAATGCATCACAATCTATAAGTCTATTATATGTTTGTATGTGACCTTGTGTCTCTATAGAGTCAGAAAAACAGCCTGTTTTCAGCTTTGTGTCAACACATTTAACAGCAAATCCAAGAAGTTCTTATAGTTTATTTAGCTTAAGAAGTTACAAATGAGAAATCTTTACATATAAATATATGTGATTTTCACAAGACAGGAAGAGTATGCAAAATTGTAATCTGTAATTGTTTGATCTGATTTAGTGAAATCTTTATGTTCTGTGTGCTTTTTTCAGGTTAACTGACTGTCAGAATGATTGATCATGGTTTAAAATGAGTTCATATATACTGGAAATAAACTGTTTGACCATGTGAACACATATTTTTGTGATTAGTTTTTGACTGAATTTGCATTTGGACATAGAGATGTTGATATAGATTCAGTTCACAGGAAACAGCAATTAATCATGCATTTTCTTATTGCAGTACACAACAGAGATATGGCAGATAAAATAAGATAAAAAACACAAGAGCCTAAGTTTTAATTATGCCCTTGATTGAGTATGTATTAAGAAAAAGGAAAGTACGAAAAATATATACATAATAGACAAGAAAACAGACAGCTATTCACCCCAAAACCATATTATCTGATCTCCCACAATCCCCTTCCTTCTTATTATTAAGTGCAACTTGACTTACTTAAATACTACAAATATTTTGGAAATATATTCTCATTACGCACGTCATATCAGAAAAAAAATGTTAATATTTCCAATCCAGGAGCTCAGATGTACTTTCTGTCCATGTTTATTAAAGGGAATGGATGTGTCAGTTTGATTATCATCGCTAAAATAGATCTGTTAACACTTAAATGTTATCACACAGTAAATTGTTGCATTACTGACACTGTGCTGATACTGAAAGCATCTCTCACAGCTCGGAGAAAAACACTCACCGCCATTTCCCTCGTTCACCATTAACCTCCAAAACCTCAATATTGTGATTGATGTGTGTTTTGGCTTCAGTTTGTGTGTCCCATAATTCAGAAACCACACTGTACCAACAAGCAGCAGAACAGAGATCTGACTGACCTTTTCAGTGTAAAACAGCCAACTCAGCAGGCCAGAAACCACAATTTACCAACAATCAAAGGCGACTGCGACAGATGGTTCGTCTGGTCTGAAGCCGGCTGCTCAAATCATCTGACTCAATCCCTCCAAGCTAAAAAATAAACCAGGAGTAGGATCATACCTTCCCATTCCAACAATAATGACTGGTATCATATTAATTATAAAGTTATTGATTTCAAATGGCTTTTATTTAAACTTATACAAGGCTGAAACATATAGGAGGTTAGTATTTATGAACTTTGCCACCATACTTCTGCAAATGAGCATCTTTTCTCAGCATTAAAATATTTACATCACATTAAGATTACATTTCAGATGCAGATTTTTATTATCTTTAAGGGATTGCCAATCTTAGGAACATCTTTAGCCCTATGAAAACATGAAATATCCTCGATCCAATGAATTACTGTCACTGCAGGTGCCTCAAGTTTGCACGGAACTTGAAAGATCTGCTTTTAATTTCTATGATCCCTGCAATTCAACCTGCAATTCAACCTAAAAATGTATATTGTAGCACTCCTAATGAATTTAAATCCTTGATCAAACATCATTTTACATCTGTTTCAATTAAATTGTTTGTATCTTGTGGCTAAAGGCTGCAAGCTCTCTGTAATTTCTTCAGTTTAATTCAAAGCATTAATTATAAGTTCAAGAATTATTATCTACTGTTGTTATTTACACATTAGCCCTATTTCTTAATCAATAACAAATACTACTGTCAGACTCATGTACCAGTGTAAATATGCACTTAAGGTTTTATATTACTATTATTTAGCATCAACTCAGAGTAAAGTTTGCATTATTATTTTTGAGTCTGAGAACATGAAGCTCTGACTACATTGTTTTCAGAAGGAAAAGCTGAAATTTCAAAATAAAAGTTCACAAACTAAAGACAGATGTCTGTTCTTTATTCTTTGCTGACTAACCACTAACTCCAAATCTCAGCAGCTGATGTGGTTTCAAACTCCACTGAAAAACACTACTTATGTATATTTTTGATTGACAATGCAAGCAAACCTGTTACTATTTACATCACATTCCTTTTTTTCTCTTTGCTCACCTTTATTTGTTGCTTTCCACCCTGTGCAAACAGATTAGCATCATCTCTAATCACTGTCTGTTTGTGTATATTCTGTTTTGAACACCTCTTTAGCAAACGTATTTTCCCTTTAATCAGCAGTGTGTCAGTGTTATGTTGGTTTCGTTTACTGTGGTCATAGCTCGTGTTTATGCCAACGTCTTCCTGTTGTGTTGCGGCTCCATGCCGAACCGCTCCATGATTGGTCCAGATGACCAGCGCTGGTTGACACTTATGGCAAAGGCTGAATCAGGATGTACATGTTTATCTCGGAGTCAATGGGCTGTTGTGCTCGAGTGTCTTTTTCAGGCTTCACTGTTTCCAGGGGTTTACATTCGGGGTAAACATGTCCTTCAGTAGGGATTTCTTTCCGCCTACATCACTATTGTATTTGTGATGGTGTCATCGGGGGCTCAAGGGGTCATATTCCAGGTGTATTTCAGAGAGTTAAGCCATAAGAGAGGGTTAGCCTGATCACTGCATTGAGTGAGAGGGTCTTTGTGTGGTTTTCTGCTCCACCCTCATCCTCTTTGGTCCATTTCTGTCCCCCCCTCCTGACCTCCCTGTCAGTGCCTTGGCCTGTCGGGGCAGCACGATTAAATGTCATGACCCCTTTTTATCCTCCATGCCCTCTGAGGACCCTCCATCCCATTAACTTTCACTCAGCTTTCCCCTAAGATCCCAGGGTTATCCCCACCGGCTCTGATCTCCAACACCTGCACAAAAGACACAAAGAAACACACACAGAGAAAACTCCTCTTGCTAATGCCGAGACTCCATTACAAGATCATAGCCAGTAAGATGATAATCCAGATTTGACCGTTTTTGAGATCATGAGGAGTCTTCTCAGATAACTTGCTACCTTTTGTAGAGTTTGGAGGCTTTTAGGACTTTGCACTCATGATTCAGACTCGTTGAAGCGTAATATTTTCAGTCTGGGTCAATCTGAACACAATCCTGTACTTTGAGCTGGTAATCTATGGATGCTCCCCTGTGATTGTAGTCTGAGAGTCTGTCGTTCATTTTGTGCTCAAGAATTTTTGCAGTTGTTTGAGATATACAAGAGACCAGTTAACAAGAACATCTGCAGCTATGTGAGGTTGGTTGTGTTTTGAGCTAAAAGATGTTCACAGTGACAAAGCTAGTATGTTTATGTTGCTGGTTTATTTTTAAAAATGTTGGTCATATTAGTTTAGCCTGCTAGCATGCTAATGTTTGCCAATTAGATCTAAGCACAAAGTACAACTGTGAATGATAGGAATGCTGGGAGCTTTGCAGGTATTTGGTCAGAAAACAGAGTATCAGTCCAGTAGTCCTTTAGGTATGTCAGTCTGGATCATGAAGTAACCCCAGGGGCTAAAACAAAAAAACTTCCAGTTCATCACATGGCCACCTGAGGCCATGTGATGAACTGCAGTTTTTGGCTAAAGCAAGTCTTTCCTCATAGAGCTGTTACTAAAAAGCCCAGTTTTACAGCAAAAATAATGCTCATAGCCAGGTACAAAAGACATTTTTGGTATTTATAGCTTATTTACCTATATTTATTACAACTGTACAAAGTTGAATTTTTGCATAACTCACAGATATAAACTATATTAAGGGTCCGGTGTGAAAGGAGCCTCTGGCTGTCTGTTAGGTGTCATATGATTATTGCTATCCTCCCAAGCTCCACTCCGTCATTCAAATATGGTCACTTCTGACTGCAAAAACAAAGAAAGTGACAGCAACAATTACAAATCTAAGACCTTGAAACAGTAGTCCAAAGCAACCAAAGGATGACATCATTTTGACACAGTCAGCTTTTTATTTACAGTCTTTAGTCTGGACTAAAGGACAAGCGTCGGACAAACTCTGCCATTGATAGAGAGGTGCCAATTGCATTTCTAAATATCCTTTAGTCCGTTCCTGATTTAGTACAGCAAAGACTAAGAGACAGCATCTCCATTGGCGCTGGAGCACTTAAAAGAAAGACCTTCAAATCAATAACATCATCACCAGCTTTATTATTGTGAAGTCTGACTGAATAAAGCAGTGGGTGCACTCATCACGCAGGCTCCCAGACGTCTTTCAACATTTCTGACTAACACAGACATGTCTGAGTGAAAGAAGCTTTTCATGAATGGCCTTATAAAGCGATGACAAAGCCTGCACATGAGCAAAGCAGCACGGCAGACAATGAAACATTGAGGACTAGAAAATATACCATGATGAAGATTGTTTTTAACTAGACAAAGACATTTGAATCATCAATCCCACAAGACTAAGACTTGAAACCTGAAAGTACCCAGCCATGGAGCTGAGCCACTCAGTGGCTGTGCTGCCAGAAGAGTCTCTGAGGGCCAAAAGCTACAGAAACCACATTTAGGACATGCTGAAGGAAAGGATTGCACTGAAAAAAATACTTTCAGTTTCCTTTTTTTTCTAAGTAAATATTTTCACTGGAGGAAAACCTCAGTTTGGCAAACACACAAATGGTTCCATACAAGATTTTTCCAAATGGATGTGTGCATTTTTCTGAAATCTCTCAAACCTGATACTGTAGATTGAGGGGCCAGACCACCTTTTGTTTCATGTTTCACAAACCCCCGCAGTCCCTCACCACAGCTCCTTATTTCAAGGCTGTCGTTGAATAGCCAGCAAACCATTTCCTGAAGCTCCGAGGTCACTGGATAAATGATGTTTTCATTTGACAACCCGGGTCGCCACTAAAGGAGGGTCTTCAGAGAGAGAGAGAGCCTTTTGAAATTACAGTACTGATGAAGCATGAGAAATTACAGGCACTTAGAAGTGATTTCACAAGCACAAGAGAGCAAAGGGGGGACCACCCCTGAGCGGCTTGAGCAAGAGGCGGCGATGGCAGGGTGTACACAAACACACAAACACACACACACAGCTTTTTATGTGGACACTGCTAATGAATACTCACAAATAGACACCCACACCCGTGCACACATTCACACACAGAATCACGTTCAAGTGCAGAAGAATCAGCATCATAAGAAGACGTTTCGTTGCTCAAATGCTCATCATGTGCACAGGATTGTTCGTAAGATATTAAAACTGACCTCACAGTTAAATTATATGGTGGGATTAAATAAAAGTCATATTTAGGAGTCGTTTTTTTTTTCCCTCTACTTGAGTTATCCTAATGGAGATCGGCTGTGAGGGGGCAATGCCCGAGGGCCACTGGGCCTTTCTCCACCCTTCCCTGGGAATAGGCTCATGGTCAGGATGGGTTTGGAAGGAAGCCTCCGTTTTCTGCCTGGCCCTCTGCTAAATCAGAGCTATGTGGAGCTGGTTTGGACCTGAGCCTCAACAATGATCTATCCCCCGAGCCGCTGAAGTGGAATCATTTACCTCGCAGCTGGGTCTCCCTCTGTGTGTTCGTGTGTGTGAGATTTCAAAGCGGCGTAATTTCATTTCACACTGTTTACTTTGGAGATTTCTAAGACAGTGGCAGCAGTGCATTTAATTTAACCGCTCTGCTCTCTACTGTAGTACCAACCCCAGAGATGGCAGGAGCCCTTCATTCAGCACTGAGCTTTTTTTTTTTTTTTTTTACACACCACAATGTTTCGCTGCTTTTCTTTGCTATAGGAGTAACACTCAAAGCCCTCCCAGCGTGTCTGTCTGTTTGCTGTCTGTCTCTGTTTGGATTCTGTTTGAGCCTCTTTTCTCCTTTTACGAACTCTGTTCAAAAGTGTCACTCACCTCTCAGTTTAGCAGCGAGTGCATTTACACACACATAAACAAAACATGCTCACAAAAACTCCCTCTGTAAAGGGACAGTGATCATGGGAGGTCAGGTTTTGTCAATAATTACAACTGCTGCAAGTCCATGAACCACAGTTGTGACATTATTTTACCCAGAACTTGTTCAATTTAAACAAAAGCTACTGTTTCTACCTCAGCTAAGACCAGCAGTGTGATAGTCTTATAATATAAAGGAATAATTTGACATTTTTAACAACACGCAGCCAACCTTTGAGTCGAGCCTTGCTAACTGTTTCCCCCTGGTTTAAGTAGGCAGAAACATGTTTGCTGAGATAAGCTAATTGATTCCAGCATACAGACGTTCAGTGTATCATATTAGTCTTTGTATTTCAAGATAGAGACATACTGGATCTGGGGACATATGTCAAGTTGACGAATCCTATAAATTTTCTATGGAGAGCAGGAGATCTGGCTGTGTGGTGCATGATGGATGGGAGAGCTTATGGACCAGTCTTTTTTATCTCTGTTTATCCTCTGCTGGACTTTTATTAGCATTGCTGACAAAATCTTAATCAAAATTGTGTTACTTCTCTACCTATTTATTTTTTTTCTATACTGTTTAGTTGTCATATAAGACTGTTGGGGACCCAACTGCAATAATGGACAAGCCAAAGCCAAACACTCCCCAACTCGAATTGTGAGGACATGGTCTGCCCTGCGCTGGTTCTTTGTTGGGTTTGTTAGGTTTTGCATGAGGACAGAGATTAGGTAGGAACAGGGTTAGAAAGGCCAGAAGATAATTTTTCCCATAACCCAGGTAAAACCAAAAATTTTTAGTTTTTCTACTCAGTAGTTTTGGGAATAATAAAACAAACAATATTTAAAATGTCAATTAGTTATCTTAAGTGCACCTGGTAGGTGGATTTTGTTAGCTTCTGGGCAGAGCCAAGCTAGATGTTTCTCCATGTTTCCATCCTTTATACTAAGGGCTAAAGCTCCATATTTACCATGCAGTAAGGCGAGCACTAACGATCTTCTTATCTCACTATCAACAAGAATGTTAAGTGTACATCCCAAAATTCCGAAAAATATTTCCTCAAAGCACTTATCTTTAACCCTCCAGACCAGACAATAGAGGTTGTGTTTCATGCAAAACATACAAAAAGTTTACTTAGTTTTTCTGACTCTTTAAGGTAGTTAACCTCGGATCATAATTGAGATTTTGTGGGTGGGGTTAAAATTTGCTAAGGCTGGTTATAACTGACAGTTTATATGAGTCTGAATGTCTTTGCAGGCAGGTCAAACTAGCCAAACCAGGAATGAGAGCCAGGTCTTCCGTGCACTGCTGTGATTACTGCACCACTTACCCAGGCACTACATGTCTGTCTCCACTCCTTACCCTGCACCGTGCACTCACATATATACAAAACTCATACATCAAAGCCCTGCGCTCATTACCACGCAAAAGATAAACATGGAAAGCCCTGCAGATGGTTAGCTCTCGGATAGAGGTTTCTCTGTATGTGTATGTTTGTGTGAGTGTTTGTGTGGAGATCTCCTGAAGCATGCTGGCAAAATCGAAATGTCAACATGTTTTTTTCATCCCAAACCTCTTGAGGTGACCAGAGAGCAGGATATTCTTTTAAAAAAAAAAAAAAAAAGCCATGAACTGATTTTATTCACACATGCTAGATAACATTTGAGCGGAGCTAGCTAGATTTATTAGTAGCGGTTTACAGGGATATCCATGACGCTCCCACAGCTCTCTGGAAGCTCCTCCGCATTATTCAAGGGCAACAGCAGGTTAATGGAAGCCAGGTGGAGCCTCCCTGTATTTCCTCTGACCAGAAGCGCTTGATTGACGGTGAGTTGTGGCGATGAATCGGAGTTCAGCTACCCAGAAACGGGGTCGCGATGGAAACATGGCAATCCAAGAGCAACAGCTGCTTTTCTTGGCCACAAAAGAGAGAGCATTTCCATTCACCTGAGACTACACTTAATTGGAACGTGTGGATATGTGCGCTGATGTGTGTCTGGCTTTTCTCTATGCTTGTTTGTGGTTAACTATGTCTAATGGTTAAATAGCATTGCAAGTCACCCAATTCTCACAAATTTGGAGCCTGGTTTTCTGAGTGTATGCACTTAAATAAAGAACAGAAAGATTGCTGCTGAGATGGTGGCATGTTTAGCATCACCTGTGTTGTTTTAAATTTAAAAATGGGGGGTAGTTTCAGAAATTACTCAAAAAAAGAAGAACAAAAAGGTGCATTTTCACTAGTGTTACGCTAGCCTTTTTGCTTAACAGCATAACTATACAACTTTAAAAATAAGAAATCTCTCAGTCTTCCAATGACAAAAGGTGAATATTGTGCAATCAAAGCCCCATCGCTCTCTTTTTTATACTGAGAGGTTTTACTGCCACAACTTGGTCCTTCATGATCAGAAGCTTTTGATGGCTAATGTTAGCTAATGTTAGCAAACTTTAGATTGAAATTGGTATGTAGTTGATTTTATGGACTACCTACTTAACTGGCAATAATACTCTCAAGGTGAAATTATTTAAATACTTTTACAAGTTTTAAAGAAAACATGGCAAAAGCATGTTGTAAGAAATGTTACAAATACAGCAAATTACCACTTAGCAAGTGTCCGTTACACAGCAGTAGGCTTCCATTGAAAGTTAGCTAACATATATTTTGCTAACATGAAGTTAGCTTACATTAACTAACCACAAGCTAATGGTAAAAAAACAAAAAACAAGTAAGTCATGGGAGCAAAATCTCTGTGTTAAAATGAACAATGGTGTGTTTTGCTCCCAAGGAATTAAACTTTCAATCTTTCCATTACTTCCTAAAACGTACATGTTAGCTACATAAAACCAAAGATAAAAAATGTAAATAAAAAATGTTAGCCTATATTTGACACAAACTATGTGAACAAATTCAAGGGGGATTTCTGTCATTTAAGCCCTAAACCTAAAATCAGAAACTTGAATTTATTTTGACCTTTTCCCTGTCCACTTATGTCATAGATATTTTTTTGCATAAAATGTAAATTTCCCAATTGACAAAATAACGTGTTTGCATTTGTATTTCATCATCAAGTAGATCTGTGTACATAGCAGCAACAACATGTGTTTTTTTATACAAAATATAAGAACTAGTTGCACAACATGAACATATAAAACAAAGGTCTGTACCTTCTATGCTAATAAAAAGACTATGAAACGTAATCACTGCTCTGATTGACATGTAGGAGAGCAGCAGTCTTTTTGAATTCTGCAGCATCAAAAAAATTAATAGTTCTCTAACAAAGAAAAAGAAATGCACTCGTAAATGTGCTGATTTAATGCTGCACATCCATGAGATTGTACGTCAGGTTTGATTGCATTAATGGTGGAGAGGTATTATTTTTTATTTTTAGTGGAGCTTAGACACCACTTGTGTGATCTGGAAAAAGAAAGAAGCCTCAAAAGTTATAACCAGCGAGTAATTCCACCTCTGTCAGTCTTCGCTTGTAACAAATCATTTTTAAGACCAGGCCATTACTTTAAATCACAAGTATCAAGTTCTCCTTATGCAATCCTCATTTAAGTGTCTTGGTCCATAAACACAAGACACAGTTTGCTCAGTTTGCTCTTTCATCTCAGAGACACAACTGTGTTGTTAACTGCTTGGCAAAAGAACATGACACCCAGGGTGACAGAGGGATTACTTGTTCTATATTTAGTGTTTTATGTACATGAATATTGGCAGGACAACTCTGTACATGTGACACACACACACACACAGCGATACAGTGATAATAACACAGATCTCCAGCACAGAACACATTTACAAGATGGGCTCTAGAGCAAACACTGGCTGAGATACATATGGGAATGTCTGAACTACGGCAACTTCCTCATAGAACTGGAATTTCCAACAGTTATTATTGTCATCAATAAAAACAGACAATCAAAAGAGAGACAAAAAGTATAAAATAATTTAAATTTTTTTCCTAAAACATGTAGTGAATATGCAGTGAGAGATCTATACAATGCGGGTAGCTACTTTACCTACTCCGGTCAATGTGATTTGAAACTGAAAAAAAACCCACACACAAAAAAGACATACAAAAAGCAAATGTCATGCAGCAACAAAGAAACATACAAAGATGAAAGATGATCTTCTTTGAAGTTCTGCCTTTTTCCCTTGTGGCGACATGATGTCAAGGGGATCGGCCAGGTAACGAAGCACCTCACGCTATGGGCCACCCAGAGGTGCCACAATGAAATGTAAACATAAATATACAGGTTGATATCTCTCTCTCTACAAACAGTTCAGTCACTGCCACAGGCCCATCCGCTGTGTGAGTAGTCAGTCTGTATACACTCCTTAGTAGAATATCACTTAGAGTTAAATAAACTTATTTAATATATATATTTATAATAGATTTATTCTTTGCAGAGTCATTTAGCAGTATTTCCTTGTTTTCACCAGTTTGCTCTGGTATTTAACTGAGTGACCACTGTGTCCCACCACATAAACGTCCAGCAGGTACGTCTTGCCTGGCTCCAGACCTGTGATGGTCTCTGTGGTCACAGCTTTCTGCAGGTTCGGGCTGTGGAAGTACTTGCACAGGACCTTTTCTGACTTCCTGCGGGTCTCTGGCCCGGCACATTGGTTTTGTTCCCGGCGTCGCTGCTCCTCGCCGTAATTGTCAGCCACCTCCTTGCGGTAAATGCAGTACTTGTTGCGATCCTGCGTGCCCAGCCAGGCGACAGTGACAGAGGAGCAGGTGCGCAGCTTGTCAAACGCCTTGATGCGCGTATCCTCCGGAAGTGATGGGAAGGGCTGCTTGCTGCTGGGTCGTGTGGTGGCCAACACCTTCAAAGTGGAGGCCCCTTTCCTGCTTCCCCGCAGGCGGATCAGGTACTTGGCTTTTGGCTTTCCCCGCAGCTGGAACTGCCGTACCCCCTCAACGTTCTGGGAGAGCAGCAACTTGCCATCGCGCCTCACCTGCACCTGCACAGCATCCAGACATGTGTGGACAAACAAGGTGACCCTCTGATGGGAAGACACGGGAGCAAAGCGCAGGAACTTGCTGCCCTTTCTCTTGATGAAAACATCCGATACTTTGCCGTCCTTAAGCTCCACCGTCTTCTGACGAGCCTCCTCTTTAGTGCGGGCAAATGTTCCAACATATGCTGTGCTGGTGTTGGTTGCCGAGTTCACAGCAAACACATCAAAGTAGTATTGTGTGTCTGGCTTCAGGTCTGACACAGTGAAAATGTTTTTATTGCCAATACACACCTTCTGAATGTCTGATGTTCTGGGCTTGGCCGTGTACGCCCGTGAGATCTTGTTACTTGTGAGGCCTCGGTCCTTGCCAAAACCAATGTCAGAGGGAACAAAGCCAAAGTGCGCAAAGTCAAACGGACTAAAGTCTCTACCAGGCTTTGGAGCGAGCATGAAGGCATCATCAACGCTGATCTTAGCTTCAGCCGCACACATGCTTTTGAAATTGTGCTCTTTGTTGATCACCACACAGTACTGGACAGGCTGGCCCATCAGGGAGCCCGTTGGTGTCGGCTTCCAGGCCAAGGTGACAGTGGTGCGGCCCAGTGCGGTCACATCCACGCGAGGGTCGTAGGGCAGCTCCGGGTAGGGCTGATCGGACTCTGGAGTCGTGGTGGCGTACACCTTGAAGTTGCTGTCTTTCTCTGTGGACAGCAGCTCAAGCTGGTAGAGGCCAGAAGGCGTGCTGGTGGCCACATAGGACTCCACATCGTTACCCTTGTAGGTGAAGAGCTCCGTCCCTTCATCTACAGTCACCTGCTGTTTCTGCTGGTCCAGAGGTTCAGGTTCCCCTGAAAAACAAAAACAAGGCACAACATGAGCTCTCTGATTGACATCAAATTCAAATTTATTCAACAATTTATGACAGAGATCTGTTATTGTGACCTTTCACGATATTTTTCTTCTATTTCCTTTTCAGCTTTCATGAAAAATAATTTCCACCCATAATAAAAATGTTTAACGTGTTGATGCTGCGAGGTTATGATGAAGCTCTGCAAAGCCTCACGGACGATTAGCCCCTCACATGGCAGCCATGTTTTCACTGCAAACATCCCTGAAGATCACAGGCCAGCATTCACTCGGCCTTTCCGGGTAAGCTGCGTTACAAAGAGGCGCCTTGTAGCTTCTACATTAGAGACGACAGCCCAAGCATAATATTATGTTTGTCAACCAGAGAGTGTGCTCACTGGTGTACTAAAAATTAATGCCCAAAGATCTACTCCCACTCGAGACATTTAGCTTAAAGACCTGCAAAGACAAGAAAAACTTCACTGGTTCAACAACTGTTCCAACACATCATGTGAAGTCAGACTTCAACCAATGGCACGGCGAGCGTTGGGTCCTACTCTGTCATTATGCTTCTACTTACAGATGAATTCTTTTCTCTTGAGGCAAGGTGCTTGTCTTCAACGGTGTAACAACCCTATAAATCATTTTGTAGTATTTAACCTGACATGGACGCAGGTGCTCGCGTATTGATATTCAAATTTATGCTCACATCACACATCTAAGCTCTAAACTACCGCTGTGGTCATCTGGATTGATCTTCTGCGCTGAAAGGACTACGTCCAGATGGAGAAAGTTTCAAAGTGAGACAGAAAAAGAAGGAAAAAAGAAAGAGAGAAGGAAAGGAAAAGAGGAAGGAAGACAGACAGAGTGAAGCAGGATTTACCTTAAGAAGACCAAGACGGCTTAAGTAAAGGGATGTAATGGCTTTAATTCAGTAGGGTGACTACAGTGGGGTGAAGCCCTTCTGTGAAATTATAGACGTCAGCCTGGGCCGAGTCAGACATCATAAGTGGTCAGACTAGACACTACGGCTGTGACTTAATTAAAACCCACCAAAAACACAAAGCCTAACATCATTGCGCAGGTTTATTGTGAGTGGAGGATAGTGATATTTCCACATAACGTGTCATTAACCTCTTCCACTGCTGCCTGATGTCAATTATACCTGATCCCTCTCCGCTGGCCTCTTCTGGCAGCTCCTGCAGGGTGAGTTTCCACTCCAGAGGAGCATCGCAAGGTGTCACAGTCACAGACAGGGGTGTGTTGTCTTCTTCCACCACAAAGTAGTACCTGTGAAAATAATAGGTTCAAAGGGACCGATATTGACGTTGCCTCATCATATTTTGGCGTAATGCAAAATAAAGTGTGGGGTGTCTGTCTGCGTGAGCAAACTGAGACTCTGCTGACCCCGGTCTCTCTTGCTTTAAGCGAACAGACACTCAATTACACAAACACAACGTCCTCATTTATTATTTAGCGTTTGCATCCACATAATAGATCATATTACAGCGCAACATCTGATGTTTCCTATCTATTTACAGTAAGTGGCCCTCTGCAAGTTTAATGTTTTCCTCTGTAAATGTTATGGCTCAGTCAGCAGGGGAAGGTGGAACTGGCTCCTTTATGCACACACATTACAACATGCAGACAGTTTTAATCACTGGGATTATGTAATTCATTCAGTTTTTGTTTGTCTTACCTTTTGGGTGTGTCCCTGAACAGATAGCCACTGATCTCAGCTCCATCGGGGATGACAGAGGAGTCGTGGAACAGTGACTTGTCTCTGATCTGCATCTGGAAGAGTCCTTCATCTCTCGTGGGCAGCTTCTGGGCCGAAGCTTCAAGCCCCAACAGCACCAAGAGCAGCACACTCCAACCTTTACACTGCCTCATTCTGAAAAGACACAAACATTACTTCAGTTTTATTTGACGTAGATCATAGAGTTGATTCACTGGGTTTTATTTTAAAGGAATAGTTCCAAGTTTTGGGAAGCGCTTGTCAAGAACTAGAGGACAAGACTGATGCCTCTCCCATATTTACTGCGGTAAATATAAAGCTACACCAGCAGCAGACTAGCTTAGCTCAGCAAAAAATCCTAAAGAAAGTGGGAAGCAAAGCTAATTTGCTCTTGGATTTTTCTTTTAAACTCTGTTATCTATAACCTCTTATCTCCTTTGCAGTATGGCAGACTGGAGCTAATCCAGCTGATGTTGGGCGAGAGGATTGGATGGGTCGTCAAGTCATCACTAAACTTCGACTGCTGTTTGTAGTTCCATATTATTTGTACTAACTTTAGATTCATATCAATCTCCTCATTGGACTTGTTGAAAGAAATAGTCTGGCACAAAACCCTCCCTAACAACACACTTTCAATTTCTTTGTGTATTAGTTAAACAAGTCAGTTCAAGTATTTTACTCAGAGTTTTAGATGTGATGGTAGGTGGGTTTTTCATCTTTTAAGAGCCAGGCTAGCTGTTTTCCTCAGCTTCTAGTCTTTATGCTAGGCTAAGCTAATGGACTCCCATCTTCTACCTAATTTTTAATGTATTCTTGAAAGTGGTACCAAAGTGTTGAGATATTCCTTTAAAATTCAACATATCTTTATAATATAAGAAAAGATTTTGCTGCCTTGGGTCTAAGCTAAGCTAGCAGTTTCCCCCCTTTTTCCAGTATTTATGCTAGGCTAAAATAAGCTAATGTTAAGCACAGGCATGAGAGTTGTATTAGTCTTCTCATGCAACAGACATTTTCTTTAATGCACATTATCAATCAATGGTTCGTGTCAGTTCCAACGTGTCCAAAAAGACTATTTTTGTTCTGGAAACATGAATGTTTTTTCCTATTTTTCCTCTCATTATGGCATTAGCTTGAAACACAAAACTATTCTTAATGAGAGCCGTTTGGCAACACTAAGCTTTGGCAATAGATATTACAACATATTTCGTAGGGTTCTGCTTTTATTTTCTTTTTTTTTCACTACATATTTTGTGTTAAAAAATATTTTCTTGCCTTCAGTTCCTTTAAGCTTTAACCAGAATTAACATTAAAACTGTGTGACAGCACAGACACTATGAATGAGCGACTGAATGTAAAAAAGAGGGGGAGTGAATGAGTCCTACACAGAGAGGGAGAGGGGGGAGATTAGCTTTAAATGCAGACGTGTGAAGGAAAAGACGTGGCTGGAAACTCCAGGGAGCCACACTATTTCATAAAATGCTAAAAAAAAATCCCCAAATCCATGTCAGTTAAGTTTTATTGATGCTAATATAAAAATGTTTAGTGGTGCAGTTCACAGCAAAGCTTTGGCTCGGGACGAGGTGCAGCTGACCGTGGCTGAGGGCCTCTCACGTATCCCCTGTCTATTGATTTTGCCCCATTGATTGCAGCTGATGGGAACGCCAAATCCCTGGTGATTTAATCAGTGTAATGATGGCAGATTAGCCAGATACTTTACTGCCATTTACTGCAAAGCGAGATGGTGTCCTTTTAATGACCCCCTCTCCCTTTCTTTGCTCACCCTCCTTTGTCCCTCCTTGATCACACTTTTCTCACCAACAAATACTCTCTTTCTCTTTCACACTTGGTACACAAAACAGCAAAAAGTCTTCACTCTGTGTCCTTCTTTTTACATTTCCACCTCCATCATTGCCTCCCTTTTGCCAGAGGCTGATAAGTAAAACCAGAGCACTCAGGCCTGGACACTTCTCTGCATTACAAACTTCATCTCTGCATTATCCTCCTTTAAAAAAAAAAAAAGCAGGGGAAAAAGCCCCTGACAGCTCCTGTCAGTGTCTCCAGTCTGAGCTCAGCCTCCCGCCGCACAGCCAAAACTTCAGAGAGCAAAAAAGAAAAAGCCTCCTAAGTGGCACTTTGAGGTTTGACTCACACAGAGAGTGGAGATCCTTATCGCCTCAGCTTGTCTCATTCCACTTCAGAAGCGTGTCAGTCGGAACAAAGACATGTCTATTAATACTCAAGACAGCTCTGAGGTGGTGTGGTGGTAATGTGCAGAGTCGTTCAGAGCTGTCTTTCATTCAGACCCCCTCTCCCCCCCCAAAAAAAACCTGCACATAGACACAGCATGGACGCCGGCCCCTGCCTCGACCGGCCCCGTCCACCACGTTGATGCCATTACGCATAATGTCTGCTATCACTCATACAGTTTAAGTTTTATCATCACTGTCATTAGCACATTCTGAAGTGCGCCTCCTCACAATTTTAAACCCACATGCACCGAGCCACTCAGCCTGCACTGACGGTATATTTTCTGCAGAGACATGACATCTGAATATGGGAGCAGTGGTGCTGCATGGGACCAACGCAGAGTCAACATGGTCACACAAGGGTTTGCGCTGGAGCTGCTTTTTTAACATGCGGGCCCGCACCACTCACTCTCATGCCACAGAGTTCTTCTTACCAAAATAAAACATGAAAAGAAGCTGCATCTGGAACAAATAAAGTCTAATGTTTAATTACAACGGGGGAAGAATGTACGATCGCGACTCGAGGAACGGATAATTTCAAGGCAAGGTCACCCGCAGTCGTGTCGACTTTGTTTTGCCGTTGCTTTTTATCAGCTCAAAAATACATTTATAGTCTTTTGTGTCACTTTTGGTGGATTTTTGAGTGGAAAACATCACGTATATTCTAACTGGCAAGCTGTGGAATCTGTGTAATAGGATTAAAGGAGCTTGTAATGGTTTCAGCAATAGAGGAAATAGTGGTGATCTTCTTTCCCATGGCTGTCTCTGACACATCTACATTATCAAGAAAATGACCCTACACCCTCCCTCTCAATTCCTGTGTGATCTAATCAATGACATCCCCTCGTTTGAATTACTGCTCTAACAGCTTTGACCCCTCTCTGATTTGGGGTCAGTACAAGCAAATTATAGTGAAAGCCAAAACAAAATGTTCACACTCTGTTTTTAAGTCCTCCAGATGGACGCAATGTTTTCAGTGACATCAGTCAGCTGCAGAAATTAAAATCATTGACAAAAAATTCGCTCATGATTAAATGATTAAAGTTGTTGACGTGCAACAATTCAGCTACAAATTTCATGCACCTGATACGCTTTTCATTGCACGTGTGTGAGTGCATTTTCCAGCAGGGACACATTAATTGTAAGCGCTCTGTTTCCATGCATGGAGGTGGGGCAGAACACATGCATGTTACCCCAGTGTGTGTGTGTGTGTGTGTGTGCACCAAACTGCCCCTGACCTCCCCCTTTTTTCTCTCCTCACTTTGTTTAACCGGTCTCCCTCTCATTGCCTCCAGCTCCTTGTCAGGACGGATAAGCCCGCTTGCTCGCTGCCACATGGAGCTCATTAACAGAACGGGAGGGAATAAAAGACAGTTTAATTTCAACACAAATAAAGAGACATTTCAGATTCCACCCAACAAGACGCCTGGCAGGGGCTTGCGGGGACCTGAAGCCTCTGTGTGTTTTCTTAAAGGGAATTTTAGAGGCAGATTTATGGCGGGGTCCTCGGTAGCGAGCTCCATCAGTGCTGTCACTTCAGGGCCAAACAGGGGTATTGGAGTGAGTGGAGGCTGGGATCCAAGGATGGAACCACACAGGACCCGGACCTGTGCTACAGGCGGGCCAAACCAGAGCAGGTCTGGTGCTTTTGGATGGCTTAAACAGCTCGTTAATGATTTGGTAAAAGACTGTGGCGAGGACTCGGATCCAGTAAATGGGGATTTTAATCTAGTGTGTGTGTATATGTGTGTGCGTGTGTGTATCCAAACCATCACATTCCTGCGCTCCACTCCGTGTACGAGTCTAAACCATCAGTCAGGACCTGTCTCCTCGCCATCCACAACATCACTCACAGTTTGAGTTTCTGAAACTACCCACATCATCACAACCACGAAAGCTGGCACAACAGCGGGATGGAAAAGAAGAGCCCAGTTTCCTTTTCCTCTCCCCCATCCATCCATCCATCCTCCCCCCTCTTTATAGTCCATCTCTGGAGCTTTTAGCATTTAGCGCTGCATCCTGGAATGTGTCTGTGAGGAGGGTCAGGTCGCAAAAACCATTCAGATAGCATTGAGGGCGGTGTTGGTGGTGGTGTTGGTGGAGGGGGGTGTTGGTGGCTCTGACTGATGTGCTGGCATTGTGGTTGCAAAAGGGGTGATTAAAGATTACAAGAGAAAATGCCCCCATGGGAAAGTCATCCACCCACTGCCCATCATCCGGGGCGCACACTGCACCGGGCCTGGGTGTTTGTGTGTGTGTGTGTGCGTGCGTCGTGGGAAGCGGAGAGTTTTCATATGCAAATCACGGTTTAGTTACGGTATGCGACGCAGACCTTCCCATTTTAAGACTTTTTTTGTTCATGATTCATTCTCCTGAGAAAGTAGAAGGGAGGCAGTGTGGCTTCACCCTGCTACTAAATACAGTTATTCAAATCCCCGCTCCGGGTATGTCTCTCATTAAAGACGGGCTGAGGGGAAAAACACGGCTCTCACATGGACCGGATGAGGGGAAAAACAACTCCGGACAAGAGCTGAACTGTCATCAGTCTGCCGTGAATACATTTCATTTAAACCACAGAGGCGGCGTGAGGTCAGATGGATCATATTGGAGTTTTATTATAAGGAGAATAATCCCCATTACGCGCTCCGCTCACGCCCGCCTCACCTCTTACAGGTGCGCAAAAGCAACGCAGAGGTGACCCAAAACGAAGCGTACGTGCATTTCATTTTCCGTGCAGGTTTTTAACACTTTGCAGCTGATTGCGTGGATGGAGATAACACCGCAGACACACCGCACACAGCGCACAGGAGGTTAGACATACTGCGCGTATTGATAAATCGCCTTATTGGGTGCCGTGTCACCCCTGAGAGCATGGGAACCCTTTGGAGACACAAAAGCAAGAGTTTTTTCCCCTTAAGTTCTTCAGTCTGACGGTGCCCATCGGTAGTTACTTTTACAGACTAAACCCTTAAAAACAAATAACAAGAGATTTAAAAGAACATGCGAGTTCGGTCTTGATTGAAACACGTTTGAAACTTTTAACTTCCCGGAGTTGTAAACCGCTAAAACCTCTTCCCCTCTCTTTCTCCCTCTCTCTCTCTCTCTCTCTGGCAGACGTTTCAAAGGCACCACTTTGCTCGGGGAGTCCGGCTCTGCATTTATAAGGAGCTTTAAAGCACATTTAGGAAAATTTAAAAAAAAAACATGGAAAAAGTTAAAGAAAGCAGGGAAGTTTTTTTTCTGGTCTAATAATTTCCTAAAAGCTCCGGATCAGACGCACCGCTACACGCCAGAAGGAAAGAGCATGCGAGAAAACAGACAATCTGTTTTTTTTTTTTACATGAGACAGTCAGTCTTACCTTCCGGACTATGAAACAGCGAAGTTATCTGAAGGATGGTTCTTGCTCTCAAAGCCACTCTGATACAACCAAGATTATGAAAAAAAAGTGCCTCTCAACTAAAGCGATGTAAAAGGGGGGAAAAATGAAAAGTTGTCCTCTGCAGCGTCCAGTAGTTCCCCTCAGTTTTCACTTCTATTGTTGGTGCCTATCAAACGGATTAGGCGACTGCTCTGGTGCGTGTTTGCAGTTTTCTTGCGGATTTAACTGGTCTCTAGTGGGCAGGAGTGTGTGTGTATGAGTGTGAGTGTGAGTGTGTGTGTGTGTATGAGAGTGGGTATCCCGAGTGCTGGCAGTGCGTCCCTCCCCTGCCGCGCCGCTGCTATTGAAACCTCCACTGGATTGGAGGCAAAACTGGTGCGAACTTCTTCTTCTTCTTCTTCTTCTTCTCTGCGCTCTCTGTAGGAAGACTCCAAGACACTGAACCAGCCCACTCCGGCACACCACAAGGAAAAAAAAAACAAACAGGGACCAGACAGATTTACTCCCGAGTTTTACTGGCCCTCAAACTCTAACCATTGACTGCAGAAGAGCAAATCCCACAAACGCATCACCTGAATTCTTTATATTTTAAGAGGCAAATGATTGATTTAAAAAAAAAAAAAAACTCTAAATCACATTAAGCGCAGACGCGACTAAGTGCTGCTTATAAAACAGACTGTGAGATGTCACCAGAGCATAAATCCAGACACGGCGGGTTTCCCCCTCTTCTTACTTTTTATTTCCTAGCTGTTTACTCTGATGCTCCACTGGAAATTATTACTTTGGGCAGTAGCGCCTTGCAGGAGTCACGCAACCCTCGGGGCTACAGTGTGTAGGCAAGTTTTATCATGGGCCCTGATACCTGGGTGTGCGCAACACGAGGTGCCTCCTCTGCGGAACAACTTTGATGATGGCGAGAGTCTGTGGAAACATGAAGTGGATTGTGGCACCGGTGCAAAGTTGCTGATCGACTGTGGAAATTCCCACTGAGACACAGTGTCATTGTCTGTTTGACGGGCTGAAACCGCGAGGAAGCAAATATTTATCCAAGATAAGAGCCATTGAGTGTGTCGGAACTGAATTGCCCCAAATTTATGGCTCAATGGGGGTCCATGTCGGTGTGGCTTTAGAGGATGCTGCCGTTTCCCCCCTCCTCAGGAGGACCGTCTTTCATGTCACGAAGCTGCAGATTTTCACGCATGAGCGGCTGCAGGTTGCATTCAGCTTCCTGCAGGATCAGGATAGATGATATAATCTGCAAGTTCAACCAGGCTGATCCTTTTCTTTATTGATATGTTTCACACAGACACATGTGAAAAAGTTAGGTTATGGAGTGAGAGATCAAACATATGAATAATGTGACACCTGCACTTACAAAACGAGCCATTGCATAATAATTTAAGAAAGCTGGAAAATTAAGAAAATAAACCACAAACAATGAGTTCAGTTTCAGAGGAAATACATTTTTTTCATATAAAGTTGATTAATAAATGTCTCTATAATGCACAAACCTGAAACTGGTCATTCATTGTCAGTAATAACAGATTTGCAGGACAGCAAACTGCTGAAAGGCGAGAAGCTACACTAAGTTTTGGTACAACAGCGTCATCTAGCGTCTGTTCGAAGGAAGCCACAGTACACAGTGTCCACTGATTAATATAAGGGACAGATTTTTTTTTATTTTGCATGTAGGTGTGATTTAGAAAGTGGTCACTTAAGACTTAATTGGCTTAAAAGCACAGAAAAGAGTTTCAGGGGAAATGGAAACTGAACTTTGGCCGCTTGTCCTTCATCATTCATTCATTCACTGTTATCAGAATCTATTTAACAGCCTGTAGAACTTTTTTCTGTGTGTGTGTGTGTGTGTGTGTGTGTGTGTGTGTGTGTCTTAGGGGGTTATTGATGCCTGTGTTCATGATTAGTGCCGCTGTGACTTTCACATCCTTGAGATTAAAATAGATGCCAAATTGAATCTGCTATTAGCCACACCATCAAGCTGTGAAAACGAATCCACTCTGGGGACATGTATACTCACAATAAGCCTCATACGCACACACACACATGCACACACACACACACACACACACATGCATGCACACACACACACACTGACCCAGCTACATGCCAGAATCTTGAAAATGTATCCACACCAGGGACAGTTTAGTGCAGATGGAGGGAGGAGGAGTGGAATAAGAAGGTGGAAAACGCTCCTGTAATGTTAATCCCCCTCCACTCCTTCAGCTCCACTGCAGAGACAAAATAAAATCTCATTTTAACAGATTCACAGGAGAAAATCGACACGAAAAACATGCATTTACGACCCATTTTCTTTTCTGAAACAGTCTTGCTCTCCTCCAGCGACGCCCTGTTTCATGCTGACATGCTGTACATTCACCACTGCTGTTTGTCACTCAGCAGATCATCTGCAGCAAAGTTGAAGTTAACAGCCTCGTTAAGTGGCATCCTGATAGCTGTCGACTGTTATGGAAAATAAAAAAAGTAAAGTATTCTGATAAAATTCCAACCTTTAGTGCAAAATCTTGCAAAAGTTTTCACTGGAACTAGTTTCTGCTGAAGAAACAGTCCCAAATGTGTTTATAACTAAAGGTCATCAGGTCGCTGATTCTGGTAAGAAATGTCATCGTTGTTCATTTTTTTTAAGTTAATTTGACAAAAGTTTATAAAAACTCATTATACACCAAGTTTGTGAATGTAGAGGAAGCAGCAACATGTAGATATTTCCATCAGACAACAGGTTTGGGTTTTTTTTCTGTAAAATAATTCAGAATTTTATGAGAATAATTCCTTTTGTGTTGTCAAAGACGCAGATCAATCACATTGTGTTAAAAATGTAATTTTTTCTGTGTAACTAGAACTCAGGTGATGGCTGAGCAAATGCAACGCATGGATAGTATTTATGTTTTGTTGCTATGTTATGCATGCTTTGTGTTCCTTTTGTAAAAATGATAATGTGATTTTTTAATACTGGCACCACTTAATAAATCCTTTTCACCTGCATTTTATTTGAAATGTTCAAAATCTAAGCAAGTTAAACAAAAAAGGAACTTATTTCCAAGTAAGAGAAAACATTTTTTCTCTTTCTCAGCTCGAGTGGTACAAAAGAAAAGTGTTCTTAGAAATTTGGATGAAGCAGCTTTTTATCTCAGTGAGCTTATGAGGGTTTAACCCAGTGAACCACAGCAATGATTAATGTTTTATTATCAGCATGAAGCTCAGAGACTGGGGGTCAGACTTGTTTACCTTTTGGCAGAGGTGCTCCTGAGTAAAGAGAAGGGTTTTTTAAAATAATACTTTTTTGTTTCTCTCTTAAACTGAACTTCTACACTTTACTCAAGTGTATTTTTGAGTCAGCTGTTCAGTTTTTTCTCCACTACATTTAATATTTATACCTTTACTGCAACTAGCTGACTCTAAATGCAATGAATGTTTGAGCCTTCTGACCAAGAAGCAATGCCAATGGACCAAAACACAGGTAAAAGGCATTTTCCAGCAACAACATCTGGTCACATCTTGCCACACATGGGTTCCCCGTTTTGTTAAATTAATCTGTCTGCTTATTTTTATTAGAAAATTTGTTTAACAGGACTTTTTGTGTTGTTTTTCACTGGCTTGAACACTTAAAACAAATCTTAAAACAGAAAGTAACGTGTACTTTGAGTAATTTATTAACCAGGTAATTTTTACTTTTACTTAAGCTGGTCCCTCAATTAGGAGTAACTGTAATTTTACTTGAGTACTGACTCTCAAGACTCAGTCTGCCATTGTTTTTTTGGACATCACATCACCTGTTTTACTGATCTTGTTTTCCATGCAACATCAGCTCTAATCAAAAGTTTGTGTTCATCTTAATTTGCAGCTACATGCTTCAGATTAGTGACTTATTTAATGAAAAGTATGTTACTACCATTGTGAGTTTCTGTTTGGTGGCTTTAAGATGTTTGCAGGTCAGTGTTACGCAACAGATGCATGCTGGGAGTCTCTATGCAGCGGCCTCGGTCTGTTTGCTTTGGAGGGAAAACTGTGTCACCTGACTGATTTCCTTACACTTCCCCATCAGCTCAGGTAATCCATTACTTCAGGGAGGATGGAAAGTAATATCTTATTGGACTGAAATGAATTCGTCTGACGCTGAGCGGAGCCTGGGAGGTGTAATCTCCATCGCTCATCCTCACATCCATTTAACACCGTCTGAGAGGCTCTCCGTCACTGCTGCTGAGAAGGAGGAGGAGGACGAGAAGGTGGAGGTGGAGGTCTGCCTTTTAGCCGCCTACGTACTAAAACTGAGTTCATCATTAACTCAGCGGAGCTTAAAGGCAAACATCCACTCTGTAAATATTTCACCCATTCATTTTTTCCCCATGTTGTCTCCTCTTGGAGGAGGAGGAGAGGGGGGAGGGAGGAGAAACAATGTCTGAACTCTGACCCAGCTAAAGATGTTACACCCCTAATAGATACGCTTGTGAAAATACACAGACTGCACACTGAAGTGACAGTGAAGGCATCATCCTGGACATTAAAAGCAAGATAGAGGAGGAGGAGAAGGTAGGAGGTCACAGTTCAAGGGAAAGAATGAGGATGAGGGGAGGACGGCGATGGGAAACCAGGCTGTGTTAAGGACATCCTGTGCGAGTTTCACTCCATCATGCATCCACCTGGACCTCAGCAGATAGATACCTCCGTCAGCTTGTACAGAATGAACCTGTGAGTGAAGATAATGCAGGCCTGAAGGGTTTTTTTTTGTTGTTGTTGCAGTTTTGTTGAGTATGTGTGGTGCAGAGATCCATTATGTCGCAGCAGAGATAAATACAGATAAACACACAGGGGATTTGGGCGATATGAGTGGTTCAAGCTTGCTAAAATTAGTCTACAGGCCTTTCTTTAACTCATCCGCTCTCTTTCTTCAAAAGCTCTTTTGGCTCTTGATAGAAAAAAACAAAACAAAAAAAAAAAGGACTTTAAAAGCCACAATTGAATCCAGATGAAAGAGGACACGAGCGAGGAGCGCATGTCGTGTCAGCGTCTAACTTCCTCTCATTATCCAATAAGAGAGCAGCAGTGTCAGTGTCCAACTCCATCCTGTTATCCACAGAGGGAGCGGCATGTCGGCGGTGCCCAAAATACTCCGGGGACAAGGAGACGTAAACAAAGGGCAAAGTTTAGATTCACACACACTCACACACACTCTCTCTCACACACACAGAGGCCGATTCAAACAGGAGTCCGTCTGACTCGGGCCTTTTTAGTGAAACTCTAGAGTGCAGCAGCTCCAGGCGAGGTATGCCGACTGTAAACACAGCCGCGAGGAGACGCAGAGGAGGAAGAGGAGGAGGAGGAGGAGGAGGAGAATCTGCTCTCCTCGACTCTGCTTTCTGTCCGCAGGCGAGAGGAGGACACACTAACAGGAGCATTACATCATCTAAAAACATCTCGCACAACATGCATTCATAACATGTATGTTATCCAAACAGACATTTAAAGTGATAATCTGCAAGACTTTCATGGAGACAAACTAAGTTTTTGAAACTTTTTATGGCTCTAATGTTTTCTGCATGAACCATTCAATGTATTTATATTCTGTGTTTAGTTTTCTATATAATAGTTTTTATCATTTAACCATTTGTTCCCATGATTCAAACTGCCATAAGCCTGTTTGTTTTGATGCATTTTAGACAAATATAGTTGCTTTTTTTATTTTTAACACATCAGTTGCTTAATTAGTACTGACTGGACTTGTCACCATGGTAACAACATGTGTTGTTAAATAAACCAACAATGAAATCTTAAGAAATACAACTTGAACAAAAAAATATAAATAAGTGAGGTAAAGTGGTGTAAAACAAAGGGCTTGGTGGTTTTATAACTCTGTCTTACAGGTTCATCCCATTGTGGGACACTGAGGAGAACTCTTTGATTAAACAGCTGCACCTGTGAAGCATCCGTTCATCCATTCATCCATTCATCCGTTCTTTCTGACAGTGACAGTTCAACAAATGCTTATCCACCTTCAGACAGTTAGAAATATGTTTAAAAATTAGTAGATGCAGCAGAGTTATGTCATGTTAAAGCACCAGCTCTACTGTAAAAAGACATGTTTGAGATGTTTATTCACAGATTTGACTATAAAGAAAAGATATTTTTACCTGATGAGCTGGTTGGGACCCAAAACTGAGATTAAAACAGCTGAATACTGACTTGACATTTACCTGATGGACACAAACGCAACACCAAATAAACATTTATGTTGCTAAGTTACTGCTAATTGTGTAAATACATTCACGTCTTGTCCTCACTGCCCCCAAGTGGCAAAAATAATCTGTTATTGCAGGTAAGAAGTTGAAAGAGTGGCTGAACTTGCATAGAAAGACTTTATAATTTAATCCACATTATCCTTCATTAGTCTATAATTTGATACTTCCAGCCGAAGACCAACACAGATGTAATTAAATTCACATCAGGTTCATTAAATCGAAGCTGTTCCCCTTAAAAGAAACATAAATTTATTCCAAATTCCTTTATAATTCTCATTTTTCTTGGCTTTTTTATACAAATAACATAATCTCATATAACATTGGTCAAATTAATAAATCATTTACTTTTTTTTTTTTAAATAATGGCACATTTTGATTCCTCCATTCATCACGAATCAGCCTGACTGTTGAACATACATGAAATTATTTGTCTGTATTGGATTCAGCGTGGGTTCTTAGGAGAGCTCACACAATTAAATGAACCTGGTGCACTTTGGGATATAAATCAGACCCTTTTCTATGTATTTCAGTAACTTTCTGGCTTTTCAAACTGATTTTGCTTTAATTCACACAAAAGAGACTGAAGTATTATTGTAAACTGCTTCTTCTTAATGCAGACATTGTGTTTGTGCAAGCAGTTTCTTAATACTCAGCAGTATATTAATTTTATCCCTCCTAAAAGATGCACATATAACATCAACCATGCAAAACAAACAAATGCAACGATGAGGTTCATAACAATTTAGAGTGAACAGCTGTGAGTGCAACTTCTTCTGATAATATGGTGAACAGAGAGTCAATCCTTCTTATGGCATTTCTATGTAAAGTCTGTGTTTCTCATTTCTGCTCCACAGTTTCAAAGAACCAGGATTTACTGTGATGTTTTACGGTTCAGAAAAAAAACAGACAGCAAACTGGAACCTTGCATCAGAAGTAAATCACGAATCTCAAAAGTGACCTTGTGATATCCCAACGCTGAGATGTCTTTTTTTTTGCACTTTTCAACGCATCATCACGTAGAGCAGATCATGATGATGCAGAAGGTCCGCGGATGCAGGAGCTGCAGCGTCTCACAGATTTAGAGTTGCAGTGAATGTTGCAATCATCACAGAGACTTGAGAAAACCCAGCGAGGTGCTCAGATTTTATTGGATATGTGCTCCGGTTGTCGGGGGGAATTTCGACAAAAACTTCCTGACTGTCCGCTGAGGAGGATTTTCAGTCGGTCCCAAAAGAGACTTTACAGGAAAAGACCATGAAATCCTTTCAGAGAACATTCCAGAAACAATATCACAGTCTGCTGGAGCAAGCCAAGTTTATGGCTCTGATATGAAATGTTGGAGATGAACAAATTTACCCTGCAAACACACACACACACACGCACAACAACAACACGGCCCTAGAGGAAATTTCAGGGACATGAAAACTCAATTTACTGGTCTGGAAAACATATAAATTAAGTGCATTATAAAAAGATGTTTCATTGACTTTATTATGGGCACATTAGAGCCACAGTGGTATTTGAGTGAATTCCAAGAATTCAGACCCAGCTGGGACCTGTGGGGCATTAGGAATGAAAACACTGCTCCCTGCTGGCCGGAGAGGGACACTGCAGCTAGATACTTCAGGATTTAAATAAAAGAAAGTCCTCAGTCTTTCAGATTTAAGTCAGGATGTAAAGAAAGTGTCAGCACTTTCAAAGAAGAAAAATTATATGCACATGATAATTAAACTTTGATCAACTCAATGATTTTTCACATTAATTGTATTTCTTTCCAGAAACTTTCTATTTATTAACATATTTTGACTTCAGACAAATTTGAGCAGACGTCACATGAATGAAAATAAATAAATGCCTGCAAAAAGCCTCATAAACAAATAAATATGATATGCAAATAAAAACACACATAACCCAAACAAAAGCATCTACAATTATGCATCACTTCATGTTTAAACTTTTTAATTGATTACTGGAATATTCTTTGTACTCAATGTAAAAGGCATAAATTATCACTTTCACCTGCAGCATTTGAAAGGTGTTTTCCACCTGCAAATGAGACGAAACAGTTAAAAAACTTCAATTTAACCAATTACAGATCAATCATGGGGTACTGCTTAAAAAGAGCTCAGATATCGCTCATAAGCAATCTAATATAATAATATGTACTTAACCTTGTTTTAATTCTTATGTTTGCAAGCAATAAATATTTTTTTATTTAAAGTTTTGCTGCTGCCTCATGAGTTAAAACTTAAATCTAAAATACAATTAATACAAGTCAGAAACATGAAGCCAACTTTTGTATTTCCACTTTTAATACATCATGTTCATAGAGTTTAGGAATATGCAAACAGTAGGTGTAACATCTTTCTGGTTTTTGCTTCTCTGCACAATGTGATGTGTTTTTTTAAATTAAGTATTATAATTTCCTTCTGTGTTTTTGAGGAACACAATAAATTAACAAATAGGTCTTCCTGTCTATTGCATCCATAAAGAGCTCATCTCATTCTGCAGCGGAGTCACACAATGTGGAAATTCTAAACTTCACGTACAAAAACTTTGGTAGAGACACACTTGATTTGACTGACTCAGACTGCTGAAGCCTCAGATTAGATTTAAATTAACTACAGAATGTTTATTTGCTATAATGGGCAGGAGGAACGAATATAGCAACATTAAAGTGTAGATACATTGATGTCAGTGCTATTTTAAAAACACTTGAGGTTACTGAGGTAAATTTTTCTCATGAATTTTCCCCAGTTGGTTACTTACATTAAGATCACTTGGTTTTTGTTTGGCATGTGTTATGAAATTGCACGTTTGCGAAGGATGTGATTTAAATTTAGTTTAACTTTTTATAAATGTCTTCAACTTAATGTAAACTATGATAAATTTTAGATGTGTGTATTTTTTTGTCACTAGTTTGTTCTGCAGGTAATAAAGTTCAAACAAGATGACTGTGAGAACAAACAATGTTTGTTATATAATTATGATATAATTATATGCATCTTAACAACCACATTGCAAAGAAAAACAGCGTTATAAATGATAAAAAACCATGTAAATCTACAACTTTGGTTTTCTTTCAAATAAAAATTATAATATATCAAGTAAGTTGTTGGTTGCTAATGCTGAAACACTTTTTACATTCTAATTCCCATTAACTGGCTGTTTGTGTTTATAACAGTGAAAGACAAACCTTAATGAGACAAAATCAGTAAAAAGGTTTTAATGAGGCCAATTTTAACTTTTTTATCAAAGCATCTTAAACAAACCCTCCATGAACCTGCTCAGGACGCCATCTGGACCAGCTGCCTGCCTCCATTCACCTTCTCCAACCTTCTCTGAGCTCTGAATGAATAAACTGTGGTGCTTTAGCTGCAGACGAGTCAACAAAGCCGGAGGAGGGTCGGCCGGGGGGGAAGGGACTGTGCACTGTCTATGAGATGGAGCCTGTGTTGTTTGTTTGATCCTCAGTGACTGTTACCTGGATGGAGGATAATCAAGGTTGTGCAGCACAGTCTGGAAATTTAAAGTTTGAGTGAAATTATTAGTTTTGCAGAGAATCTCATGTTTGCATTTAAGTCCTTCAAACACTGAGCATGATTACATCTGGCAGGAGACTCAAATCATCCTTATATTTTTTGATATTCTGCAGAGGAATGTCTTTCTCTTCTCTAAATCACCACTCAAAGCAGCTTTAACAAAGTAAACATGATACTTTTAGACTTTTATCCACTTCATTTTTAACTCAGCATGATTTCTCTTTGGCGGGAAAGAGCTGCTCCACTAAAAAGCTGCACGCTGCAATCACATCTTTGCACGTGAGAGTAGAAACACTCATGCCACTTTTAGCCACTTAAATACAAAGCATTTAGATTTTCTTGAGCTAAAATATGAACCTGAACCTTTAAAAAAAAAACACAAATACACTTTTGATTTAAGTCTTTGACAGTACATGGACCTTCTCTGCGCTCAGGACAGATCATAAAGATGAGAAAAGATGCACCTTGTTATCTCAATCTGACATGCAGGAACCATCCTCACCACTGGGTGGCAGTGTAACGTCTAATGTTCCAGCCACCTCTGCAGCTCAGAGGAGCAAGATGTGATGTTGTCTTGAGTGCAGTACAGAGAGAAGCCACTTGTCCCTGGTTTTACATGTTCTGTACTGGCAGTATTACAGAAAAAGACATGCAGAGGAAGGAAATTTGTCTGTATTAACTAAGTATTACAAACAAAAGCTTCCAACAACAATAAACCCTGAACATTACCAGCTCAGAAAAACAAAAAAATTTAATTCTTGGAAGGATAATGACAAATAATAATGACAAAATCTTAATAAAGTCCAGTTGCCATTTTAGCTCTACAATAAAGGAAGAATGTAGGACCGAAGTTTTTCTTCTCGATGTAAAAGTTCAATTCTCAGATGTCAAATTAAAACATTTTTCACCTGACAGAAGGATTGTGTGCACAAGACAAACTGTACACTGATTGATTTTGTGATGTGCAAAATTTAAATCACATGCGATCCGTCCTACACCTGCTGGCTGCCCACGAGGCATCTGGAGGCCAGGGACACCTGTCATTGTTGACCTCTGACCCCCAGCTGCAGCTCTGAGCTGGGGACACTTGAGATGCCCTCTGACAATGCAGGGAGCACACATGCAGATGCACACCCACAAACAGATGCACACATGCACACACGCAGAGCGACACACACCTAATTACATTACCTGCAATAATGCATTACAGTGAGGGACAGGTGCTCTGACTGACTGAATCAGAAAACACACTGCCTGTGTGTGTGTGTGTTTGTCTAAATGGGTTTCCTCTTTGTTTCTCCTTTAAACAGCATTAAAGGCATCCCCATATGTCTGAGACCCCTGTTGTTTCCTGACATTATGGTTGGTGTGTGTGTGTGTGTGTGTGTGTGTGTGTGTGTGTGTGTGTGTGAGTGTGACGTTGGGTGTATTTTTGTGCAAATAGACGGTCTATGGAAAGCAGAAGGCTGCAGGCTGTTATCTGTTCATGTGAATGTTTGCTGTTACAACAGAGCTCTGGCTCCTGTGCAGCAACCGAAGGAGATCCAGTCTGACATTAAGATAAAGCCATCTCTTTCCCTCAAACACACACACACACACACAGGCTGAAACCAAGAGAGTAGACAGATGTGATGTGGACAAATCACTGGAGAGCACTCATGGGAATATTAGGAATGGGATTAGTGACAAGAGCACTAGTCAGGAGAGCTGGAGGGCAGAGAAAATGGGATACAAGTTGATCAAAGATGATGAAGGAGCATGTAAATTGTGCAGAGGGTTGATCTTTTGAGTTAACTAAGTCACTTTAAGGTCATATAGAGCCAAGTCTGATGAGGGGAATCACACATTTCCACATCTCTAAGACATTTAAAGCATGACAGATGTGCCTGCTGGTTTCAGGCCTCCAGTTTTGGTGAAACCGACCACCTAATCAGCCCCGAAAGCCCCCTGCAGCGGGCCATAAAATGCAAATTTGTGCCACACTGATACCGACCTACTGCTCATTCCATCTCACAGAATAATACCAATCATAGATGGGAGGGGCCTTTAGATCCGCTCTGAGGCAATAGTGGCTTAAAGTGGGACCGGTAGGTGTGACCGCCAAGGACAAGGCGCAGTTTGGACAACAGATAAGCTTATCCGGGCGTCTGCTGTCACACTGCATGTCAATCTGTTTGTAAGTTTGTGATCTAATGTGGGTATAACATCGTTATCAACACCTCTGGCTGTGTGTCCGCGTTTGGGTGTGCGCATGTGTGTGAATGAGATGACTGTTTGCACAAGCTTTATCAGTCAGCAACACAAAGAGCTATTCAGTGCCCGGAGAGACACAACAAAGGGACAATTTACTGCAACAAAGACACCTCCGTCCTGGAGGCCACGCCGGGTGCAAATCTGAACAAAAAACCATCCAGTGAGCTGGCATTAAAACTGCAGACTGTAATGAAAAAATCACAAAAAAAAACTCAGGTATAACAAGCCTTGGTCTCACTTCTCCAAAATGACGCAAAAGGAATGACGTTTTTACATTTTTTAAAGAGTTATCTGGATGGATTTGACTGTTTTTGCTCAGATTTGGAACCATCATCTGACAAAATACACTTAAACATTCAACAACATCACTATAAAGAATCAGCAGAGCCATAAATGTTTTATTAGGGACAAATTTCCAATGTAGAGAGTAGTTTCAATAAACACTGTCCACAGCATGCTCCCTCCAAAACACAGAGTAATGACACCACTTCATTGTGAAACAGATGTTGCTGTTTGATTTTAAAATGTCATTTTCACTGCTGGGAGCAACATAAAAACTCCATTTAACATAATAAAAGCAGAAATCTCAGTGACAGACATCTTAAAAGCTTGAAAAAGTGAAGCAAACAATCGGCATAGACAGATACCATGACAGGCTATTGTAGCTAATGATCAGAGTGAGGAGTCCATTAATCATGAGGCAGTGAAATGCTACAAATCTGATTTTATTACGTCAGATTCCCACTCAGAGAGCGGGTCGAAGGCACCTCTGCCATCTGATGACATCTCTGAAATACGAAACCGGTGTTGAGTGGCACACAGGAGGCTCACTTCCTGTATGCTGAGATGGGATTATAAGAGATAGAACACACCCCGACCAATCCCAGAATAGAGTGATCACGGTTGATGGATGGCTCCGTCAAACAGGACGAGCTGATCAAGAGCCCTGAGTCAAACTGAGTAATCAGCCACACAAAGGGGGAAATGTAGATTACCTGTTGCTATGACGACTGCAGCTGCAGTGTGACAGCCGTCCGCTCTGACGGAGACCTAAATAGAGCGAGCTTTTACCAGCACGGTGAAATCTGATCTCGCTCAGTGGGCCAGGTGCTTCCTAATAACCAACAGTACCAGCGTTACCAGTAAACCTGGTTAAAATGGAAAGCGTGAGTCTCATTCATTTTAAAATGATGCATCCACATGCATGATCACATGACATGTTGCTGCACTTATTAATATTTGTGTCCCCGCGTTTATATTTGCTCCCTGTGTGCAGTTTGGGGTCCAGTGTGCAGAACTAAACTCAGGTTGGTCATTTTGATTGATGTGTCAGATTCTCAGGCTTGAAGAGCAGCTGGGAGTCAGAATGAGGACCCCCCCCTCTCTTATTTCTCCTTAACACCACCCCCGCCTTCACTCCACCCACCCTGGTTGACCCCCCTCCCCCCAGCCCATCATCATCAGACACCAGCAGCTGGCAGCCTGCCCCATTTAACTCCCTCCAGCACTTACTGGGCCGGGGTAATCACTGGTGCTCAGCACCATCAGTGGTCACCACACCTGCCCCCACACTGGTGGGGACTGTCCCATCTGGGACATTATGATGGGGCATTTCTAGGAGGGGTGTCTTCTTACTTTCCAAAAAAAGCTCAAGGTGCTGTGAAAAACAAGAAGAAAATCAAGACGTCAGCGGCTGGAGCCAAATTGTGTCACTGATGAAGTTCATGTTGTGTTTAAATTCTTATCACTGAAACTTCTGTGCACTAAATGTTTCATAATGACCGTAACAATGGGAATGTTAATGTACATACACACTTGGCAGACTCTCAGCAGTCATCACAGCAAACTTCATAACACGTAGTCTGAAAATATTTCCGTCTTTTTTCAGGTGAGGTCTTGATATTTCCATTGTTGCGTCGCTTCAATAATCAGGTGCTCCTGATTTAAAACAAAAGCATTGTAAAGGTGACAATGTGGGGCGGAAAGCTGTGTAGTTTGTGCTGAGATAAGCCCTCATCATTAGCAAAGACCAGATGGTAGGTTGATCACGCACGTTGCTTTTCTTCTCTGTTATCTGTGTTCCTCGTTAGAAAGCACATTCACACACACACACAGACTCTAATCATTTATTCAGCTTCAATCTGGAGAAAGAAATGACCCCAGTCTGTTTATTTTACACAACAAATAAGAGTTTACACCAAAGGCACTGGACTAACATGAGAAAACCTATAACTGCAGTTTTAACTGAACCTTTACAGACAACAAGAAAGTGAAACTGAAGTGTTTCTCCTTTGCTTCTCCTTAATTCCCAGCTGATACTTGTTTTGTACATCAAGTGATTAAAAGACATCAACTGTTCCTTTGCTGAGGGGAGGAGTTAGCATAAACCCCTCTGTTGTTCCTCTCTTCAGTCCTCAAACACAAATGATCCCAGTCGGATGGTGACGTGGGCCCACTCAAGACACACACACACACACACACACAAAACAAACACACTCTTTCTCATCCACACTCACACATAAGGTGCCAGTGGTGCCGCTGGTGGGGGTCATTAACGAGCCACATCACATGGTAGGGTTGCTTGTCAGTTTTTTTGAGTTCAGAACAGGCGATGAGGATTCATCTCCCCTGACACGCACTGACATAAATATACTATATTTAGCTCTTGGCGTCCGTGCGTAAAGTGACGCCGGCGCAGACGCACGCACGATGGTTGTGGACTGAATACTGATAGACACAAGCACGAAGCAAACAGTCTGGGAATATTTAAGTTTTCATGAAAAGATTTCGGCCTTTAATTGAATTATTATCCTGGAAATATCATCTGAGATTTAATTAATTCTGCTCTATTAGGTTTTTCTTTGATTAATCTACATTTGGTTTCATTTTAATGGGAGACAAAATGTAAAAAAAAAACATGTCTCCTGTGGATGTATGACATACTTAAGTTTACATTAACCAAATGATGAGAGGAAAATAAACAAAACTATTAAAGGATTTAAGTCTAATAAAAGCCTCACATTCTGCACATGACACTGCAGGGCAACTACATGGTCATTAAAGCGTCATTAAGGAGACACAGACTCACTTAACGCCTCCACGCGGATTTTAATGACGTTTTTTTTGTTGTAATGAGGCTCGCGGTGGAAGTCATCGTACCGTAGGCCGCCTCCCCGGGCCGGCTGGGCATGTAGGCCTACTGCACTTTATGAATAATGAAAAAATGACGTAAACAATGCGGTCCTCTTTGCAGCTCGGGCTCGAGGCGAGAGGCGGGCGCACCGAGGCGTGATGCGGTCGTGACGTAGTTTCAGTCGGGGATCTTTAATCCTCTGCCGCAGCAGCACAGCCGGTAACCAGAGGAGGGGGGCAGCGCGGCGGACAGGAATGGACCGCACAGGCTAGGCTAGCCCACACCGAGGCCGAAATAGCTCGGTCTTTAGATAGATGATCATAATATCGCCGAGTAAAAACAGAGATTACGAGCAGAACGAGCCGATTATTTGCAAAGGCCGGACCCCCTCCTCTCTGTGTCAGCCTGAAGCCTTCAGCCTATTCACAGATATTTTCCTATTAAAGAGACCTCACTTAGACACCGTGCTTTGAAATCTATCTTAAATCGCATAAAGTTGCTTCATATGACAGCCGAATTCGGTGTCCTGTAACCGGTTGACGGATTTTTTTTTTTTTTTACGCCTCCTCCTGCCGGTTTCCTGCGGCCAGTTTGCGTCCCGGTTCGCCCTTCAGCAGCGTCGCCGCGTCCCCGCTGTTCCTGTCAGCTGCTGCGCATCAGCAAAACATGCAGGATGAGCCTGTGGGGGTGACAGCCACGCAATTACCCCCGTCAACCGAGGAAAGGGACAGCAACTGCAACGCGGACGGCGAAACCGGAAAGCGGTCGAAGCAACGAACAGGCGACCGCGACGGCCAGCTGAGCGCATTCACACCGGATTATAACCGTCTAAACCAGAAGATAGCTTTTCCCGATTTCAATCGAGATCGTTTTTTCCCGACGCAGTCCGTCTGTGACCTTCAGCACAGCCGAAAAATACATCAGCAGTTAGGTCAGCACACTGAGTTTAGCCCCGCAGGGTCACCCCCACCCCAGGGACGTTTCAGTCACCTGCCGCAGCGGCAGAGCGAACCGAGCGCCGCTGACCCCTGCGGCTCTCCAGTGGAAGAGGCTGAAGCTGATGCTGCGTCGCCATCGCCCACTTCCGTAAATCCGAACGAGATCCAAATGGACTCCCCCATCGCACACCACATAAATGGCAATGGCAGCAGCAGCACCGGCAACATGTTGTCCGGGGGTCTCAGCGCCGCTTTCCCGAACCTCCCCACCCAGGAGATGCAGAGCGCCAGCGTAGGCTCGTCGTCACCTTCGCTCCCGGGGTTCGGCACCCCGTGGTCCGTCCAGACCAGCTCCTCGCCCCCTCCCGCACCCAACTCCATCAACCCCATCCACGCGAACGCCATTAACCAGATGCCCAACACGGACTCCGACAACGGCTTCTACCCAGGTATCCCCTCCTCCATCAACCCGGCCTTCTTCCAGAGTTTTTCGCCCGTGTCAGCTAATCCGTGCGCCGGGATTAATGTGCAGGGCTTCAGCGGTCCTTTCTCGCCTCAGATAAACGTCCCTCAGCAGGCGCAGAGTCGCAGGTCCCCGGTCAGCCCCCAGATGCACCCCCAGCAGGGCGCCTTCCTGCAGCAGAGGAACAACTACAACCAACATCAGGTGAGCTGCTGGAGGACATTAATCACATGAAGGTGACACAGGTGCTCTGCTACCTCATTTTTCTCTCTGCTAGTTAGCCCCCCCCCATCTCAGGCCTACCATAGCTCCATCCTTTTAACACATTTGAATTAAGATAATTCCAAGCGAACCCCCAAAGGATGATCTGAGGTTTTGGAGCATCTTGTGACGCTTTAGAGATAAAACATAAAGAGTTCTGTGTGTGTGTGTGTGTGTGTTTTTTTCGTCTTCATAATGCATTTGTCATGTCCTCTGCAAAGGGCTGAAGTCCCTACTCTTGAGGCAAATGGAGGGTTGGGGTGGGGAGGGGGTGAACAGGGGACCGAGGGAGCATCACTGAATCTGGCTGTTGTTTCCTCCTGGAAGCTGGCAGTGGGATGCAGTCACATGGCTCCGGGTCATCCCAGTCTTGTGTTTCAGTCAGTGGGAACACAAAGGCTGGCAGGGTTTGGTGTCCTGAATGGATGTTTATTGGGGTGAAATCAAGACATGCTTATCTCGGCGGTGTGTGTCTGTGTGTGTGTGTGTGTGTGTTACAGTTGGAGGACCAGCAGCAGTGAAGCTCACATGAAGGTCCAGCTTATTCAGTAGTGTCGAGGCCTTCAGTGTGTTTGTAGCCTTCGGCATCAGGTTTCTCATGTGATTTGCACATTGGGTGTGTGTGTGCGTGTGTGTGTATGTGTTCAAAGTGCTTTCATGGTGTTGATGATGTTGAACTGACCTTTAACCCCTTTTGATTCGACTGCCATGCAAATATATTTCCATAAAAAACCCTCAAAGACAGATCCTGTTGGTCACAGACACACACACACATCATGAGGATCAACCAATAAAATGACACCAACTCAATGAAACGCACCGTCCAACAGAAGAAATACTATTTGTTTATTTGTATATTTCTGCTTATATTGTGTAACTTTTCCACATAGATGCTCCCGAAAAAGACTTAATCTTTTGTATTTTATCCGGTCGTGTTCATAAATTATCCCAGATATTCCAAAAATATTCAAACTCAGAGAAATCTGCGATTTTTTTCAAGAAACAGTGTGTAACTATCGGTAATCTGTCACTTCTGGTGTAACACCAGTCTGACAGTGAGGAAGGAAGTTTGCAGACGTGACTGAATGTTAAAAGAATTAAACTTGAATACATTACCTCATCGGAAAGGATTTTACCTGAGTCGGTCACATAGATTTTCTTCTGCAATGGCGGCTGTTTAATCTGTTAACATCCTCTGGATCTCCGCTGAGCCACTGTGTTTGAATAAGTATTTAAACTTTTGCCTTTTTTTTGAACATGGTTGACTTTTTTTGAGTTGCTGATTTATCCACTAACAAATTCAACAATGCACATATGTATTTATTGCCTAAAAGCTTTTCCATTTAGCTGTATTAAATAGGCCCAAAAAGGTGGATGTTGAAGGGTTAACAATGAAATAGACGAATCTCATGATCCCACACGTCTTTGCGACGTCATCACTCCATGTCTTTTGTTTTCATTGTTATAATTGAAAGACCTCTATTGGCAGAAATGACATCCGGTGCTTTTAAAATGCTTTAATAACTGATTTTATGCTTAAGATTAAAAATTCTTCCTTTAACATAAATCACATCCAACAGATTCAAAAGCAAACTTCATCGTTTTCCATTTTCTTTATCAATAATTATCCTTTTTTATCATTTTTATTACTATTATTATTAAAACAAATCTAACAGCGCTATCTAATATTTTCAAAGTGTGTTTGCAGTGGATACGAAGAGAAAAAAGGCGTTTCGATCACATTTCGGACCGAGCGTGTGTGAGAAACAGAAAGTTGATTGTCCTCTGTGCGAGATTTTCACGTGAAAGCACGCAAGATTAAGCATGATGCGATTGAATGTATGATATGCTTAAGAGTGGACACAAGGTCTAGGTAGAGAGAGAGAGAGTGAGAGAGTGTGTGTGTAACTTACACTGGCGGTGTCGCAGCACACGGGATACTTAGTATTAGACTTAAAGCCTTAAATCTTCTTATCTTCCCACCCGTTACAGGAGCAGATCAGGCTGGGCTGACAGGCAGAAAAGAAAGAAAAGGGCATGATGGGACTGAAATAATACACAGATACTAAAAAAAAAAAAAAAAACCCTCAGGAAGATGTACTTGGCCTTTTTAACCTTCCATATTTCCCTGTCTCTTCCCCCTTGTGATGTGTTTGCAGCCCATGGTGAAGCCGTCTCCTTGGGGAGGCCATCAGGGGAACGGCTGGGGCTCCGGGGGGATGTCCTGGGGCCGGGACCACCGCAGGGGGAGCGGCATGGGCGTACCTGGCTCCGTCAGCCACGCCTCACCCCTGAAGAAGCCTTTCTCCAGCAACGTCATCGCTCCGCCCAAGTTCCCACGCTCCGGAGGATCACTGGGGCCTAAATCCTGGATCGAGGAGAACATGTTTCGCACAGACAGCAACAGCAACACTTTGTTGCCCCTGCAGGTAAAAATGTTTTGGGTTGTTGATGCGTTTACTGGTGGGTGGTTTTTTTTTTGTTGTTGTTGTAGGATAATTGGTTTTGGTGTGTGTTTGTTTGTTTATGTGTGTGTGTGTGTGAGTGTGTGGGTGGGTTTTGTTTTTGTGTCGCAGTGTGAGAATCAGTGGCTTTGAAGGTGGGAAAGAACCGGTAACACACACACACAAACCCGATCATTTGAAATCGGACAAAGGGAATGATGAAGAGGTGTGTGTGTTGTTGTGTGTTTTATGTGTGTGTGTTTTATGTGTGTGTGAGAGTTTCAATTGATGGAATAGAAACCAGAAGAGAATGATGAGTCTTTTTTTATCAACAGAGCCAGTGAAAACAGAGGATTCTTCAGACATACATAGCGATGTGTGGATGTGAATTAGCATAAAAAGGGACAGCGTGTTAGCATTTCAATCAGACGAGAGGAGTTTGAATTGATTAGCTCTGCAGGTCTTACTAAATGTGTTACCAAGAGGGGGCTGGGCTGGTTTCTTCACAGGAAACTAACATCTCGTAGGTGAGAAATCTACTCAGGTACCAAGATGGCTGAAGCTCCCTCTTTGAAAGAACTGGAGAATAATCTTATTCCATGTTATATGAACCAAATTGTGTGTTTTCGTAGAATATTGCTGGAGGCCGACAGGTCTGTCGCAGAGGTCAGTCAGTGGTTATTACATGCTGCTGTGTTTTATTCTGCATGATGTAACTTTTCCTCTGAAACGAGGTCTGGATTTCTGGGTTTATCTCTCTGATTCTTTTGGTTTTTCCACCACATTGCCAACAGCTGAGTCTCCATTTGTTTCCTAAATTAGATTTATCAATTTTCTTGGGCAAGAACGATACGAAGGCTCTGTGTTTTCTTTAGTGATTTAAATTAGATCTGGCTAAATGTGACCGACAGTCACTGAGTCTCTCTCTGTTTGTTTAATGTGGTTTTTGGGCTTTTAGAGGTTCAGTAGATGAATTTAATACAACAAATTTCTGCCTTTTTTTTGCTAAAACTATCACTCTTTAACTACAGTACCACAAGAGACAAATAACCTGTAAATAGGCAACTTCTTGCTTGCAAGAATCCACCATATATGAACAAAATCAACCAATCATAGCCATCTGACTGTTGTGTCTATTTCCCAGGTCATCACGTAATGTCAAATCAACTACATTTCCATATTAAAATCACCTATTTGTAAGTTATTTTAGCTAATAAAAGTCAAATAAAATAACCTCTCGATAAATTATTATTTTCAAATGTGCAAAGCATGCAAACAGAATGCCACTGACCGTAAAGCATTTAATTAATAAAGGTTTTTGGATTTTAAACAACAATTTACGACATAAACACATTACTTTTACAAAAATATACTTTTGTATTTATAATATTGTATACTTGTATCAAACAGATGCCAGTTGTAAATGTGATTATTCAAGCCAAAAACAGTGTTGAAGTAGTTTATTTGTCATCTAACTGGATCGTTTTTAATCATTTTTGTTTAATTTATCTGCAGTTTATCATTTCTAACAGTATTTTTTACAGAAATAGAATAAAATTATGTTTAAATTCTCATCTAAAAACAGTCAGTTAATCCCAGACGAAGCTTTTATCATTGTCACATTATAATTACCTCACTGATTATCTATTACTGCACTGAACATTGTATTCATTAGAGGAGACCACAGCACAGATGCAGTTTGTAATACAGTGTTTTTCCAAAGGACACATATTTAATACTCACTAAAAGCCATTAAGCTGCAAATTCGCTTAATATATTTCTGTAAAAGCTGCCGCTGGGTCTCCTTTCATTGATTCATCTCAGTGACCTCTAACAGAAAACATATTCATTACTGTGACTCATCCAGACTGATAGAGTGATATCACCTAAATAATGGTGTCACCAAATGGTATTACGGCTGCTCGGAGCTCAAATTAATAGTGATATCACTGCCAAGAAGTACAACGCTTCCTATTCCAGGAAACAGCCGGACTCCATGGATTGTTAATTTCCATAAACAGTCTCGGATCCAGAATTTTTTAGATTCCAACTCTTTTCCTTCCTTCCTTTCTGTTTAATGTTTGGCAGTGGGCGACATGTCTCTGCTGTGTCATGTTTTAGACATCATGCAGCGGCAGACTGAGGAAGAGAGGCGAGTCTGGCTTTAAATATCACCAGTTTACCCTTGTGAAAACATACTATCACCCTGAAATATTGTATAATTCGAGTAAAGAGGCCAAAACCAGGATTCCCACAGCTGGAGGTTGAACTTTTGTGTGTTACAGTTTCCTCTCGGTCCATAATGGATAACAAGTGGAGTCAGTTTTTAAATAGAAATTTAGCACTGACTTGTGCTTTTCAATAGGAACTCAACGGATTTTTCGTATAAAAGTCTGTTCAAGGGTCATAGACAGAATGACAACTACGGTATTTCCGTTGTCACTGACTTCTCCTAAAAGAGTCGATTGATCACAAGAGATATATCACGTTTTTTCGTCCAAAAAAAATGACTAATTGTTGTCAAATAGGTCAAATAAAACTAGTTTAAACAATGTAAGTGGGACCACACTGGGGTTTGGTGAAATGTCAGAGTCCTTGACTCTGTTTACAAATGAGCTAAGATCTGATTGGACAGAACACTTAGCAAGTTTGTCTGAGCTTGAAATACTGTTTGACTGCAGTAACACTGCGACCATTTCCTGCGGGGAAGAAAGGAGTCTTTTCTTTTAAACTACACACGCACAGTGTCGATCAGTGTGTCGGTTATTCTGTGAAACTCTGATTAAATATTTAAAAGAAGTTGTGTAGTATGTATAGAGCTTTTTGTGGATGAAAGAGGAAGCTATGAAAAGATAAATGATCTTAAGTGATTGCTTGAATCATCATCTGTTGCGCTGAAGATGACATGTTTGAAAACGAATAAATATCTAGGGGTCAAGTTTAATTAGTGAGCTCTCTGCATCTCCGTAGCCCATCTGTCTTCTCTGCTGCAGGCTAGTTAGTGAAATCAGCCGTTAGCAACATAACACACCCAAATCTGTACACTCAAGTCAATCAAGTCGAGTTGCATTTTTGGTAACGTGGGCGGCAGGTTTTGATGTGTCAGAAAAATGAGTGGAATTAAAAAGTTATAAATCTGGTTCTGCTGCATCGATTTTGATCCCTTTTTTTTTCCAACCGCCCATCGTAATTCTGCTGTCATTCCAGGACAGAGATGCTAAATCAGAGGAGCTTTCATTTACCTTCTTCCTTGGCTTGTCATGAACATGCTCACTGACTATAAAACCAGCAAACAACCCAACTGTTTGGGCTTCACAGTTCATCAAAATTTTGGAAAAAGTCATGCTTAGCATCAAATAATATTGTACGAATAGTTTTTATTTATTTGTCCAGTTTTTAGGATGAAGTTCTTTCATGGAAGAACTCAGTACTGAAGAAATCGTCCCTGACACACTGAAAACAGATGTTTTTGCTGAGCACCATGAATGAAATTCCATTCACTGTCATTGTATTGATATGTTGGCAGAAATACGTCAAGGCAGATATTTCCAAATGTAGAATATTTACAATGGATGTGAAGTCAGTTTCAGTGTCTGGAAACCAAGTTTTTAGAGCAACGATCACAATCTTTTAAACAGATAAAGCAGTGATGAAGTAGATGTAAAGGTACTGGAGTTTCTGGATTATTTTCTTTGCCTGAAAAGCCATTAGAAAGACGCTGTAGCTGTGATTCTGTGCTGCCTAATACAACTCTCAGTTCTCTATTTTATGACTTCCCTCAATTTTCCTTTTTTCCTCCCAGTTAATGTCTCTATTGTACATTGAGGAATTGACCTTTATGCTCCCATTATGTCGGGTGTGGTACGTCAGAATGGACGCTCTGTGGTTCGCAAGTCATCAAAACATTATCAGATGAGTCTGTCATAGTTGTTCACGTAGGAGAAGGATCTCACCGGCCCACTGATGAGCTCACAATCATCATCTCAGCTCTATGAAATGCCGCTTCTGGTTTCCTTTCTGTGGAAACAAGTCCGGAGATTCCGGGAAATCCGTCCTATAAGCTGCTCACAAATATACCTTCAGACCGCAGAAAGCGAATAAATACGGAAAGAATGTTAATCCACATGTGAGCTACTCGATATCTTAAATCTCTTGCATGTTAAGCCAAATATGCACACTTCACAGCACACTCCATAATCACCAAAGTGTGTGAGAAACGTGAGGAGTGAGACATGAATCGAGATGTGTGTGTTTGTCTGATATAAAACTTCACGTCTGTTTGTGTATGTCTGTGTTTTTTGTTTCCAGGATCGCTCCAGGATGTACGACAGCCTGAACATGCACTCGTTGGAAAGCTCCCTGATCGACATCATGCGAGCTGAGCAGGATCCCATGAAAGGTAAGATCACCTTTTCCCCACCTTTCTTACATTTTTTTGGGGTGGGGGTGTATGGCCTCACACACTGACTAAGTGCAGGACAGTGACAGGCCCTGTGTTGTTTTTTTTTTCACACAGCAGCTTATTTTCTCCCCCCCACACACACTGAGAGCTTAATACTTGTGCCACCAGCTGCACATTTACACGACCTGCCAGCTCTGAGCTCTGATCCTGAACCTGTGCAGCAAACACAGAGCCGAGACACAACCAGAGGGGGATGCTGGTCCTTTTCTATGCTGCGAATATCTATAATCACTCACATGTGCTTTAAAGACAGAACAGGCTCGTGCGTTTAACACATGACTTTGAATTTTTTGTGTTTTTGTTTTAACAAGAAGAGAAGTGAATTAGAGGACTGTAAAAGGTTCTGGGGTTTCTTTTTAAATTATTCCTCATGTTTTGGCAGAAGCAGGCAGGGAATGTACTGTAGTGTGACACTGTCGTGGCCTCCCGGGCTCAGCTGCCGGACATCAGAGCAGCAGTGTCAAATAACTGCGCCATTCTTCCCCTCCTCTCCCGGAGACGGCTGCTTGTAGCTCATTTACAGCCTCACAGGCGGCCAGCTGCACTTTCACTTTAAAATATGATCCAGAAATAACCACGCTAGCATATGTGAAGAAGGACTAGAAATCCTTGTTTTTTTTAAATTTAATGGAGTCTCCATTAAGATCTTATTAAAATCAGACTCAACCTGTGCCCTCCTTTCTCCCTCCGAGGCCAGTTTCTTGTTTTTCCTGTCGGAGCAGATGGAGAGGACATGGGGCCGGTGTGCACAGCGGAGAGAGGGGGGATCGAGACTAATTTTAGACGTGATCACACTTTCACACACTGTTCATGACAGCCAAGAGAGGAGATGAGAGGGAAGGGTGGGCTCTGCCATTTATAGCGCTGACACGGCTAACACGGCTAACACAACAGTGTACAGTGTCTTCACTCGCAGCTTTAACATACAGGACCCCATAAACCGCAAAACTGTGTAACTGTGTAATATTTTAAATAAAGTTGGCTTTTTTTTTTTAGCCAATAAGCTTGAATGCTTGATATTTGTTTTGTAAACATACATTTAAATTTCAACATAGCTATGTATTATTTTTGGAAAAACTGAATGTTGCTATTTAACATTTAAAGCCACTGCGTAGAATTTAAGTATTTTTAGCTTTGATGCCACCTAGTGGTAGGGCCTATAAAGAAAAAGACAGACAGCAAACCTCTCGATACCCGCATAGTAAATCTGAAATGGTTCGATAGCAACACACATTCTCACCGTTATTTTCTTATATTTTCAACCATTACAAATGTTTGCTTTGAGAATAATCTGAAAGATGCTTTAATTACATGGAAAAATCTTCACATATGGTTTCTGACCTTTGTGTATAAACTAAAAAAAACTTTGAGACTTACAAATGTGTTATATATGACTTATGTAACTGGATTGCACTGGATGCAAAACAAAACAGTTTCTTCAAAACTTAGAAATACAGAGAGATCAACAACAAACGCAACCAGATTAATAAATAAATACATTCTAACTTCAATATGAGTAAAATTAGGTAGAAGCTAGTGATTATTTGAAAATAATCACAAAAATGCTAATTATTTTCTTAGCAATCTTTTAGTCTATAAAATGTCAGGAAAAGTTATAATGTCTGTCAAATTTCCTCAGAAGCCTAAGCTGATTTAAAAATCGCTTGTTTTCTGACCATAAATTTGAAACAGTACATTAAAACATTATAGAAGCCCTGAACTGGCTTAAAAAATTTGTCAATGACCAATCATT